>BMAV01010727.1:0-33127 GCA_019973955.1 Trichonephila inaurata madagascariensis | reverse complement strand
CAATACTGCACTGGTGTGCTTTTTAGTAGCTTGGGTAGGTCCAAGGTCGCAAAACAAGTATCTTAGAGATAGCTCAAATTCTACTCGACGTATTATAACACACTACACAAAAATATACAGATCAAATAATATCACAATATATTTTATGCTTAAACCCTTCACATTTTAAATGCACTGAGGTGCTATTTATTTATTTCCTAACGGGAAAATGTTTCCCTCAGCACCAGAAAATACACACACACATAAACGAAAAATGTTTCGTTATATTCAACAACACTCTGAGTGTTTAAAAATATTATGCACTGATGTGTCTTTGGGAATGATTTCCCGAATTCACATAAACAATAAGTAACTAAATTATACTTTATTCATTTCCAGGCCAGAAAATATAATGTGGAGAACACATACCTTTCTCTCTTGTCAATGATCTCGGTTGAACCTTCAGTTTTTATAGTCTGTAACGTCCTAAGCATCTAAGTTATGACACTTGGTTGGTGTTTTTGAAGTTTATTTTTTTCAAGCACACAGGACAGTCCACAGACATAAACAATTTGTACACTATTTACAATTTTTAAGGAAAAATCATTAATATTCCGAATTTATGACATTCGTAGAGAGATATTCCTTTACGCTCGCTCTGATGGAGCTAAATAAATACAATCTTTCTTGTCAAAAGGAAATCGCATACTTTATCCGCTCACGGATGGAGCATACCAAATCTTGGCCTCTCGTCGAGAGGTAAACGCCCACTGCCTCTGACTTGGCACTCGTGCATTCGCACTCCCTCGCATCAGTCCGCGTTGCCACCTCGAGTAAGAAAAGTTCTAGAGTTCGTTACAAACTTTAAAGAAATGCAGAACAAAGAATTTTTAAAATTCGATTTGTGTGTCATTGATAAAATACAACAACTCTACATTTATAAGGAAAGTAAAATAAGTAAATTCTCTCACAATTATATTGCTGACCACTCAGTAGGTGAGTTTTTACTTCTCGTAATCGTGAGTAAGTGAGATTTATATTAAGGCTGTTTTCGATTAATGTTAAAGAATAGGTCCCGAATTTGGAACATTTTTTCAGATATAAAAGAAATGAAAATTAATCTGGTATTCTGGCTTATCTATCCCTTAGAGAGCAGCATTTTTATCATCCTTATCATTTTTAACCGAGTTGATTCATTATTTCTGGTATAAAATGTGTTTCGTATTTTTTATCCTATACAGTAATGTTAAATGGGCTTTGCCTTCACGTTTTAAAACAAAAAAAGAAAGTATTCACGGAATATTTTGAAATTTTTAAAA
The DNA here is from genome assembly GCA_019973955.1 of Trichonephila inaurata madagascariensis. NCBI lineage: Eukaryota > Metazoa > Arthropoda > Arachnida > Araneae > Nephilidae > Trichonephila > Trichonephila inaurata. The sequence continues at coordinate 31,829 of BMAV01010727.1, read as the reverse complement.
ACACTTTATTGTTAAATGAGGTACGAGTTATAACACTGCAAATTTCCATGGAGATTGGGTCATTTTTCAGTCTGAAAATGTGCTTCCAATTTAGTTAGAGCTCTCGTACTTTGACCGAAGACAGCCTTTATGTCGAACTATGATGCTGCCGGAGGGTTAGTGGTGAGGGACATAAAACCCGGAGACTTGGTCTAGTGGGGGGCCCATTTCTTTTTAAGAATTTTTTAAACCCGACGATGGTAAGTGATTTTGATACGATGCTTTTAAAAAATCTTGATTAGCAATTTTCCTTGACCCCCAACCTTTTTTGGCCAAAAATGTTTGGGCACAAAATGCTTCTTTTGGTTTTATGCAGTGAAACGTAAGAATTTCGTGGTTTATTTCGCCCCTAAAGCCGTTGCTCCCCCTTTTTTTTTTCCTTCTGGTTTAAATGGTTGCTATTGAAACGATTTTTTTAAATTGATCTTAGGTTTTAAAAGGCACTTTTTGTACGGCATTCGTTTTTATCTCGGTTTTCTCGAGGCGGTAGCAATTCCTAGAAGTTCTTTTTTTGACTTTGGGGGAAAAAACATATCCCCCCGGAAAAAAGGGAATTGTGTCATTTTCTTTCGTGTCGCAAGATAAAACCAAACAAAACGTCCTATAGCAAGCAAAAGGGACGGGAAGGAAAACACCTGCAAATTTTGTTACATTCGAAGATATTTTTTCCATTCTGTCTTGTACTGATTTGGGCCCGGTTTGCAAAAACCCCCCATTTCTTTCAAAATTTCTGGTTTGTTTTTTGGAAGTTTTTGATGCACGTATGAAACAATTCTTTAAATAAACCATCAGGGGAAAGGTTTTTCCTCTTTTTAATTTAAATGATACCGGGGAAATTTGCCTGATTAACATCACTTGTGTTTCGTCCAGTTACCAACATGAAACCCCGAAGCTTTTTTTTCTGAAAACTTTGACAGCTCCTTTTGGGTTTTTTGCCCGGGGGGATATTTTCCTTTTTAAAAGGTATGCTTTTGAGTAATATGTCTGTCTAAATTTGATTTCTTTTGTGTGCGAGTTTTCTTTGGGAAATGGGGGACACGTCCAAAGGGCCCTCTGAGGCCAAAGAAAGCGTTCTACTTCAAACTCGAATGAAATTTTCATCCTTCTTCTTTTTCTTTTTTTTTAGGGTGTCATACCGGTTTAAAACCGTTAAAAAAAAGTTTTAAAAATTATTATTTAGGTATCCCAAAAAAGATGACAAGTTTTTTCAATTATTTACTATGTCAACGTATTTTTTTTAAATAGATCAAACGGGGGTAATGAAAAAATAATTTATCAAAAAACATTTTACAACGATATTTCTCAATTAAAAATTCTTATATACCTACGTAAAATAAATAATTCTCTAATAATTTAATTATTAAAATATATAGTTTAGACACGAAACACTGTTTGTCTCACTCTCACCCGTATTGATTGACTATGAGTACATACGTAGTTTCGTCGCATCTGTGGTGGCCTCCCGTGTGCAGTGATCGCCGACTGGCACGAACGGATTTGTCAGAACGTGTTTATCACTCCACAGTCTGCACTTTTAGTTTTTTTCTCTTTTTAATTTTGGCAAATATTAGATACTTAGTTTACGAGTAAAGGTGTCATGCCCAGCTATACCGAAATCAATGAAAATTGCCAAACATATAAACAATCTAAAACTACAAATACTTTGATCACCTACTTTGATCCTCAGATTTCGAAAATAGGTTTATTAAATAACAATTAATTGGTACTTACACTTATAGTTATTATTTTAACGCTAATTCTTAAATAATAGAAGCTATAATATAGATAAATAATAAAATAGGTAATTTATTAAATATATATTTTAAAGAAAAACACTTTTGCGGGGTAATATCCAACAGTAGTACTTTTCTTTTTTGACAATTCTTATTGACTTCAAAAAAGTAGTTAGGTATCTTATTTGAAAAAAAAATATGTATAACATATATTTTAAAAATATAATATGCATTATGTCAACTACCCCTTTACTTCGGTTTATTATTTTTATACATGTACATACATACCTTTGAGAAGATAATTCGTTTCACACTCTTCTACTTGAAACAACAAAATATACGTCACAGCCGAAGCACTGGTGAAGACGCTAAATTGTCTTGCGTCGAAAGCGAATTAAAACCTACATAGAAACATCGGAAGATGGCGTCTTTCGAGTTTCCGATGGACTGACGACAGTAACAGCGTGCGTCACGGGGGATAGGTGCGGTCAAAAGCGAGTACAAGTGACTGAGACATAAAAACGGTGTTTATTCCTCGTTAATCGATTCAGAACGATTTTTAAATTTTTTTTTTGATAAAATAAATACTATTTGCGTATGGAACTAACTAATCGCAGCTTAACATCCAAAGAGCCGTGGCTCGCGAGCCGCAGGTTGCCGACCCCTGGTGTAGACGATAAGACAATATGTACCAGTGAAGGGGTGTCACTTGATAACGTTGCAAGCTTCCAACTTCTTTGTGCTATTCTATAACAGTGGTCTTCAAACAGTATTCCACTGACCTTTTGGGGTTCCACGAATTATACCCAGGGGTTCTACAGGTCACAATAAAATGTGGAAAGAAAATTCTCTCTAAATATGTATGCAAAATGGATTCCCCCTCTATATGAAAATTCATCCTGGTCATTAAAACAGAAAATATCTTATTTATATACAATTTTTTAATACATTCTTCTTAGCTTTTATCATAATATAATAAAAAAAATACTCAAATGTTTTTTACATTACATGGCTTAACTTATTCGATTGTTTATCACCCCAGGGGTTCCATGAAATAATTTCATCATAGTTACTGCAATTTTTTTGAAAAAATTTTCCCCCTTAAATTTTTTTTAAAAAATTTTTGTTACAAAAAAGAGCCTTTAATACCGTATTTGATTATTTTTAAATATTTTTTAAGTTTAAAATTTTTCCCAAAATTTGGGGGAAAGGGGGCCCCCGAAAAAAATTTAAAAACCCTCAAAAGGATTAAAAAATTTTAAAAGCCACTGTTATATAAAGCACTGTTAGAAAAAAAAGAAATTGGCGGAAGGGGCTGCCTTTGAAGTGAAAATTGAATTTTTAAATATTAAATTTTGAAATTTCTTAACTTTGAATTAAAAATAAACACCCAACCCAACGGTTTTAAATCTTTTTTGATACCCGGCAAAATTAAGCATATTTATATCGTTTTATTTATAAAAAAAATTTTAAGGGCTGTAAAATCATGAAAAATATAAATAAATTAAATTTTGGAATAAAAATTAATAAAACAATAAATTTTATAATGAATAGTTTTTTTGTGTGTTTTTTACTTTAAGGTACCCGGGCAACGTTGGGAAATTGTATTTTTTTAAAAGCATAAAAAGGAATTTTTTTAATATTTTTTTTTCTTATTAAAATCGGGGTTTTTTAAAAATATTATTACAAAAAAAATTTTTAAATGCAAATTTTTTAAAAATAAATTTAAATTATTTTTTTCAAAATTTTTTCGCCTTTTATTGAAAATGCCTCTGAAAATTTAGCAAAACATGGCTAAGATTCTCCACCGACCCTTTAAAAAAAGATTTTAAAAACCACATTATTTTCAGGGGTTACTCCCCAATTGAAATAATTATCGGTTTTCCTTTTTTTAAAAAATTTCCCCCTCGTATGTATTAAATTATGAATAAATCCCCCTTCTAATTTAAATTTTAAAGCATCCTTTTCCCAGATTTGTACAGGGCCCCAAAGGCTATATATAGGAAAAATAAAATTATTAAAAAAAATTTTTCCCATAAAGGAATTTTTTTTTTTAAAAATAAAAAATTCTAAATTTTTTTTTAAAAAAAGTATTAAATAAAATTTTTATTGTAACAATATGCTTTTTTCAAATTTCAACTTATTTTTAATCTAAGGCCCTAAATTTTTAAAAAAAATATTCGTTTTACGCTAGGGGGCAAAACCCACGGTTCCGGACGTAGCCCGGAAAAATTTTTAAACCCTGAAATTTGTTTTTTAACATTTTTTAAAATTGTTTGAAATATTTCATCTTTAAATTTTTAAAAATACTTAGACTTTTTGTACTTTCAAATTATTTCATCACCCGTGGAAGATATTTTGGGGGATTTGATGCATAGTTTTTACCATTATTGGGTTCATTTAATTGTTTATCATAACACAAAATTGGTCCGGAAACCCCAAAAAGTTTTCCCAACCGGGGCCCCAACGCGGTTATAGGTTTCACAAAAAAAAAAAAAAAAATTTTTGCCTTTTACCTTGATTGATTTACCATAAAAATTTTTAAAAATTAAAAAAGTATATTTATAAAAAAATTTAAAAAAGAATTTTTTAATTCCAAGTAAAAAAAATTATTAAACATAATATTTCGTTTTAACGTATAAAATTATTTTCATTTTTTAATTTTTATGTAATTAAAAGTATGCATAAAAGGGGCCAGGGTTTTTTTTTTAAAAAGTAGAAATAAGAACGTGTTTTAATTTTTTGTTGTTAAAATTTAAAGGTTAAAGGGTTTTGCCCCCTTTCCCCCCGGATTTCAAAAAACCACAAACAATTTTTTTTTAATTTTGGTGAAACTTAGAATAATCACTGTAAAAAATTTTTTTAAAGAATTTTAAACAAAAAAGAAGTTATTTAAATGCAAAATTATGGAAAAAAATTAACAAAAAAAAATTATCTTTTTTAAAATTCCCCTTTTATAGAAAAATGCTTCTAAAAAATAATATTTTTCCCTTAATATGGCTAAAGATCTCTGTATAGTGCTTGAACTTTTTTTTTCCCCTGAAATTTTATGCCCTAAAAAAGTTTTCCAATATTTCCAAATACATCGGGTTGGGGGAAATTATAAAAAAAACCGATAATTTTTTAAATTTTTAACCGAAAAAAATTTTGAAAAGGATATCAGAGACCCCTGTGACATTCTTCCAAAACACGGGAAAAATTTCCCAAAAACCCTAGATCGGGTTTTTTAAAAATATAAGTAAACTATTATATTGAAAATACATAAGCAAACTATTTTTTTTGCAAAAAGCTTTTTTCAAAAAAAAAAAAAAAAATTTTTTAAAAAGTTTTTTTCCAAAATCTACTTTTAAGAAATTTTTATCGCAATATTATCCCTTAAAAAAATTTTTTAAACTTAAATTTCAATCTGACATAAATATTAAAAATATTCATTTTCCCTTTTTGCAAAATCGTTTTCGAATTGGTCGAATACCTTAAAAAAAAAATTCTCGGAATTATAAATTATCTTTGTTCATTAAATGTATTGCTAGAACATCTATGAAAGCACACATCCGAATTTATTGAACGATTGTAAAAACTCTTTTTTCATGTTCCTATTAGGTCAACTAACGTACTTAACATTGTTTAGTACCAAAAACGAAATCTGGGCTTGTGAAAAGTTTCTCATTCTTGTGCTTGAAAGAACAGAAAGTATAAAATACACACCGAAATCTTTTTAAATAAATTTTTTAACAAAACAGTTTCATTATTCGTGTTTGAGTAAATTCATGTAAATGATTGTCATTCCTTTCAACAAGGAAGGCAAGGTAGCATTATTTGCTCTCCAGATGTGTCGCAACATCACTATTTTATAGCCCCTCCCCCTTCCAGAGGAGTTAAAAAAATATGAATAGTAAGAACATTTGTTTAGTTTTTGTTTATTGGTTAAGAAATGAAGAAAAGTTAAGGCGATGTTTAAAAATCCGAAAGTAGTTAAAAATTATGACATTAGTCGCCAATAGCGCTCGTGGTGCTTCAAAATGCAAAGTAAATAAAAAAATCAAATGAAATACCGCAAGATACGAATGGATAGGATATGTGCAATACAGAAGAGTACCAGATTAAATATTTAAATTACATGATATTTTGGAAAACCCACTATGCTTATGTCAATTTTAAAAAAATATTTGCTTTCTCTCATAGTCTATATTTATTTTTATTTTATAAATTTTGCAAAGAAGTTAAGATTTACTAAATGCAATTTATCAATACTTAAATAAAAGATCGCTTATGTCTTTGTATTGCTTTCCATTAAACTAAAAAAAGCAAAAAAATTTTAAATTAATATATGTCGAAAAGTCAAATTTTTTTCGTTTAATAAGTAAGAGTTTTAAAAATATAATTCCCAAAATTTTGGGGAATTTAAGTAAAAAAGTAATAAGAAACTAATTTAAAATTTAATTAAGAAAAAAAAATTTTTTTTTTTGTAATTTTTTTAAATAAAAAATTTCGTCGAATTTTTTAGTTTTATATTAAATTATAAAAGAAGAAAAGAAAGTTATTTTGGGTCAAAAAAATCCAAATTGGGGAAGTAAAAAATTTTATTAAATTTTAAAAAAAACTCCCCCTTTTTTTCAAATTCAAAAAATTTTTAAATAACCTTTTGGGAAAAAATTGTTAAGATTTTAAAAAAAAATACGGGATTCATATTTTTGAAAATACCTGATTGAAATAAATTTATCAAAATTGTTAGGAAATTCTAAAAGTATTTTTTAAAATTTTAGTTATAACTTTTTTAAAATCATTTTTTCCTTTTCACACGAAAACTGAAAACATAAATTAAAACCTTTAATAATCATTTTTAAAAAACATTCTAAGAAAAAAATTTCCCTTTAAATATATAAAAAGGGTTTACAAAAAGTCAGGTTACATAAAAAGTCAATTTAACCCTTTTAAGTATTATCTTTTAAATTTTTTAAGAGATTAAAAGGGTAAATTAGGGAATCCTTTATTTTAAAACTAAACAATATCTGAAGCTGAATTAAAAATTTTAAAAAAGGGAACAGGCAATATATATTGTAAAACTTTTAAATGTACAAAAACAAGTTTCTTCAATTTCTGCAACATTAAAATTTTAAAAAAAAACTAAGCATTCATATATTTTTTTTGCAAAACGTTTTTCTTTCCCCCTTTAAAATTTCTTGGGGGAAATTTTTTGAAAAAAAATGGTATTGAAAGGCATTTAAATAAAGTAATTGCAACAAATTTTTCCAAAAATTTTAGTTTATTTAAATCAAGGGGAAAAAAAGGCATTTTTTTTAAAAATCCCGGTCATCCAATAAAATGCTTAAAAAAGTTGCTAACAAAAGATTAAAAAACATGACAACCGGGAAAACTTTGGGATGTATTTAAACCCCGCTTTGGGTGATTCAAAAAATCCTAGTTTAAAAGTCGAAGCTGTGATTAATATTTAAAAACCCCCAAGCGACTAATGTTTTCGATTATTTTTAACTAAAAACCGAATAAATTGATTTTTTCGAGAAGCAATAAATACTGAAAAATCATTTTTTTGAGGAAGAATTAAAAATTTTTGGGAAAGGGAACATTTTTGAAATTTAATTTTATATATATGGTTCCGTGGGGGTTTTTCCAATAGTTTTACTTTTTTTTAAAAATTACTTTCAAATTTCTGTAAAGAGTCCCCCATTTTATCGGGTGGTTTAATTTTTTGTGACGTTGAAATTTAAACTAGAAAAAGCAAAAAAAAAAAAATTACAAAAATCCTTCATATTGGTGTTGTGTATACCCCGGGAAAGGGATCATCAGAAACTATTTTTTGTCCCCATCATGTTTGGGGTTTTTTCTTCAGGCTCCTTTGTTCTGTCCCCATTATTTTCTTGTGACGTTTAAAATTCGAAAGGGTGAAACGTTAACATAAATTTCACACAAATCGCACCCCAACTGGGTATTGTGGAGATTTCCCCCGAGTGGTTTATCATCGGAAAATTTTTCTTCGAAAAAGTTGAGGGGAATTCAGTGCTGTCGATTCCCTTTTTTTCTGCTTTAAAGGGAAAAAAGCATGGGTTTTTTCGAGTTCATTTTTCAAAATTTTTTTTGCAAAAACACTTCCCATTTGTTTTCTTTTTTATCGGTTTTCAATATCTTTTGCTCGAAAAAACAGCCATGATTTTTCCAATTTGGTTTCGTGTTAAATCCTTTCAAAATTTTTTATATTTGAATGTGCATTTCTCTGAATGATGTATTCGACAATGCCTTGTCAGACAATATTTGAATTTAAATGCCTTACACCAAATTCATTCAAAAAACCCCTTTTCCCTTTTGTGAGAAACATGTGAGGGTTTTTAAAACGGGGTTTGAAAGCAAATACCTTTGAGCATATTTTACAGTTAAATTTATGCTTTCCCGAATGTTTTAGACTATGTTTCCTTAGACCCTGTTTATTAAAAAACCAAACCCAGTCCTGCATTCAAAATCTGATTAAATTTTTGGTGATTTGATATGATAACGAAGTAAACTTCGTGTTGCGCAACCTTTTTCGCAGTTGGGGAATGAAATGGCCACTGGTTTTTGTGCTTATATGAATGATGTTTCCACTGAAAAAAATTTTAAAAACTTTCTTACATTTTCTCCCCCCAAAATATACAACTTCTTTTTTCTTCTTTTTTTTGGGAAAGCCAATGGAAGTATTTGTTACAGATTTTACATTTGTAGGATGGTTTTTCAGAAGAAACACAGATCTTTTTTGGGAAATTTAACCCTTTTTACATTTTTTACAGATGTATTTCCGTTTGTTCTTTAACCCATACATCTTCACTTTCTGGGCATGTTTTGTCGAAGGTCAAAATTTTTCTGTAGATAAAAAAATTCTATCAGTCAAATCATAAAGCAAGTGAATAGAAATCAAAATTTTGAACAAATTTTTAAAAAGCGGGTTTTTATAAGAACAAGGAGTTGCCAATCCTGTTTTTTTTCAAACTTCTTTTCAATGCTATTTTTTTTTTTTTTGGGTTTGGGTTAAACTGAGGGTTTGGGATACGATTAATATTTTCGTAAATTTATTGGTGCATGAAACAGAGTCACACCTGCGTTTAACTCTTGTGAAATAACCCTCCTAAATGTTTCCAATAAGTCCAGGTGTGTTTTTCTTTACTTTTTTTTGTTATTAGTAGCCTGGAGAAAAAAATCCCACATTTAAAAAAAAATTAATTACTTTTTATATTATAAGTCTCATATAAATTGGGGTGAACTTTTTTTTGTTCTCTTCAGAATAAATTCAAAGAAAAATTTTTTAAAAAAGGTTATTAAAATTGAAATCCTTATAAATTAATCATTTATTCTGAGAAAAAAGTGTTCCAGTAGTTTTATAAACTCTCCCCTTTTTTGTGATAGATTTTACGGGGCCGAAAGGGTTCGGGCTTGGGTTTGCCTTTTTTCAATGTTTGAATCGTCCCCGGGCTCCAAGAGTTCGAGGAAAAAAACCCCAAAAAACCCCCGTGTACCCGGGAAACAAACACGTTAAATCTGTCCCGAGCTCAAACGTCCCTTTCCCTAAGGGGGTGTGGTGGGTTTAAAGAGGGGGGGTACCAGATCAGTTGTCCCCGTCCTTTACCATGGTTTTAAAAGACGAGGTCTGCAAAAACCCTCTGTATCTAAAAAGGGGGACAATTTTTCCCTCAATCACCCCATGAAAATTTTTTTTTATCATATTTTTTTAACTTTTTCAAATACTTGTATATTCAACCATCCTTTTTTTTTTTTTTAGAGGCTTCTCAATGGGTTTTAAAAAAATTGAAAAAAAAGGTTTCAATCTTTTCCCCGTGTGGCATTATGGTGATTCTATTTTATATAAGACGGTGATGTAAAAGGGAAAAAAGAATAAGGGGAAAATATTTTTGAATAAGACCTAAAGTTGAACTTCTTTGAAGTTACCTTCTATCTATTATATCGGGGCCCCCAAATTCCGGGGGGCCGATAACCCTTCAAGGGGGGGCGAGCATATCAAAATAAAAAGGGTTAAAAAAATTTAAATTTTCTGGGAAAGAAAAAAAAACTTTTTTGGGTATAATAAAAATAAAAAGATTTACATTGATATGATTTTATATATATCATCTGGTGAAAAAAAGGGCAGCAAAAAAAAAAACATTTCCCCCCTTTTAACGCTCATTAATATCTTTTGATCCTATAACTAAATAAAAAAATATTTTGTTTGCTTTACTGTAATCCTACGATGAGATATTTTTTTATTACGTTTCTTTTAATCTAAAATATTACTTTTGCTGGCTTTCAAACTTACTGGTATGGTTAACTGCATCCCTTTTTTTTAGGGAAGTTGTAAATTATATAATTCTGTTGCGTTTTTTTCACAATGTGAAAGAGTTTTATGATACATGTTTAAGCATATTGAGCACTTTGAAGGATTAATTGACCCAGATTTAATTTAAGAGGATACTGAAACATTTAATACAAAAATCGTTAATTCTGGGAAAACTGTTTATTTGTTACCAATGACCTTGACAGAGAATCCTCTAATATGACAGTCTTAATGGGAGCTAAAATGAATTGATAACATATCTCCTTTTTTGGGAGTGGCAAACGTTTTTTTAGAATCTTAAGGTACTTGTTTAGACCAAGTTCCCGGCACGACCACTATTTTTCAAAAATATTTTCTTGAACATGTTGCATCTTTCCCTATGAATAACTTAGTGGTTTTAATTGTGATGTTGTACGACTGATTATGGTTTATAAATGTAAATGAGCAGAATATAAAAAATTGGGCATCTGTGATCTCTGAAAGGAAATCGAAGCTGATCAAACAAGGGAAACATTTGCTGAAATAATGCATATTAATCATGTTAGCGAAAGTAAATTTGAGAAAAGTCATAAACATGAAACGAAAGGAAAATTTTCAATAGCTACATTAAGAACTTTATCAAGAAAATATGAAGCCATAAGTGTACCGCAAAATGTACTTCACCCTGTCAAAAAGACACAAGCAAGAAAAAGTCCAACAGGATATTTTTCGATCATCAAAGGACATTAAAATTACAATAACGTGAACAAAATGTGACAGTTTTGCTTGAAAATAACTTACCTGTAATTTTATCAAAAGGTGTCTGTGATTTGTGTCTATTATTAAGGTCACGCACATTTGGAACAATTTAGTTCAGTTTTATTGGATATTTTCTCAAATTATGAAAGACAAATAGAAAAATCCTTGAAATAGGTAAGTATATTTTCTCTTAGTTAAATTATTCACTGAAATTGTGATTTTTACCTTGTATATTAAAAATAATTATAAAAAAAAGAATTGGGTTGCTTCACTCCTCGCGACCATTAACGTTGGTATCGAGTACACACCTGATCCCGGGCTTTCTTGCTTTAAATATTAAAAAAATAAACAATTGCTAGTCATTAGAGTTTTATATTCTTTTTTTATTACTTAACATTTATTCTAAATGCTAATTCTGCGATGCTTAAAATTACAGTTCATTCAAAACCGTTTATAATATGGTATTCATTTCAATAAATCATTTTACATTTTTGTATACATTGTCATGCACTTGGTTTTACTCTCCTTACAATTAAGCTATTATATCAAGAATAATATATTTTATCATTTTTTAAAAAAATAAACTCGTGTTAAGAGTGGGTACTTCAGGCAGTATAAGAACAAGTTTAATAATTATCAGTGACTTCCATGGGCTTTTACCAGAGCAAAAATTTTTCAAAGGAAGGCTAAAATTAGAAATTGACACTCAGAGTTATTTTTTGATATTTAGCTCAGATCTATATTTTGTCTTCAAAGTAGCCACATAGAAAATCCGGATTCACAAAAGGTATGATGTTAAAATGGTAATAGTATACGAAATGCTTTTGTTTTCAGTGCAGAAAATTCAGCATCCACCTCTATCCAGAATTCAAAGAGTGATTTATTACAAAATTGCCCTTTAATTTCGTCATTGGATGTGAACTCTATGAAGATCTCTTTTTCGGCAGTTGAGAGCCCGTCTGAAGTATTTTGAAATGGATCCCTAACCCATTCGTAACTTACTATCAATTTGCCCTCGTCTGTGTACTTGTTGATGCTTTTTTATCGTCGAATGCTCGCTGCGATTTAAAAATATATCTATAATTTTGTTTTAATCCACTGCCGTAAATACTTAATACCGTGAATTACAATTAACGCATGAATTATGAAACGTACATTCAAGAGAGATTCGGTAGCTAATCGATTCAGCCAAGATTGACTAGAATTGTACGAGGTACAGTATTTTTACATGTTTTGTACAGACGTCTGTTAGGTTGCCTAGACTCACATGAACGTTCGCGAGAGTGCCAGATGTAATGGATATGATAAAGAGCAACATAGATTAGGCTATTTTTTAATGACATTTGTACTTTTAGAAATGGATCTTGAAGGAAATAAATCTTTAATTAAATATTATTTCTCAATCTGTTTCAATTTAAAAATTAGAGAAAGAAAAATAACATAATTAACCTATTACTTAAAAGTATAACTTACTTAAAATATATATTACTTAAGAGTAACATATATAAAAAATTTAATACTTATCTTATTAATACTGAATTAAGAACGAGTTTAATAAGTATTAGCGACTTCCATGGGCTTGTCTTGCAGAGCAAAGTTTTTAGAAATTGACCCTCTGAATTCTTTTTCTATATTTAGCTGATATCTATATTTTGTCTTCTAAGCAGCCACCGCATTTTGCAATATGTCCAATTTAAAATTGGAAAAAGGGAAAAAATAACATAATAATTATCCTATTACTTAATTTTTTTTTGCTTAAAAGTAACATATACAAAATTTAATACTTATGTTATTAATTTGTACGGTTTATAATTAAGATCGTGTATTGTAGCTTTAGCGTCAAAGTGCATTATTATTGCATTCAGTAATTTATTAATGTATAAGGGGGGCGCGATAAAAATTGTGATTGAAAAGGGGGGCGCCAGTATTGAAAGTTTGAGAAGCACTGTATTATATGAAATATAACCAATGGATTCGAGGTTACTGTAAATTGGGATCAGGTTAAATTCGAAATGTGTTTCTTAATTAAAATGGAAGGCTGGCAAGGTTTTTTTTTGTCTAAGAGATAATAAGATGTTTTTTGTTAGATAATCATGAAAATTAAAATAGGAATACATTACGTCTTTTGAATTGCATGGAGTCCTATTTACTCTCTACAGCAAGGGACTCCAAACTAAGGCCCCCAAATCGGCACCATTCACGAGTTTTCCTAATCAAACGATTGATTGTATTGTAAAATTTAGATTGTAAAGAAATTGTACAAACTAATTAAGAAACAATAACTGACATACAATATGAAATTGTGTTGTTAGATGAGAAACTTGCCATGTCGTTGTTATGTGTCCTCCGTTTCATGAAAGTGCAAGATTCTTAAACAATCAATTGTACTAGTGAGAGTTATTTCTCGGATATGCCTCTAACTCGTAGTTTCCTAGGACATGTACAATTAATTCAAATAGTCTGACCGAGTAGAATAATCTAATAATAATAAAAAAAGTGTTTAGATAAGAAAGTAAGGAGAGAAAACAACAAGAGTTGTTGCAAAAGCCACCTTATGGGCAAAAGACAGATAGCGGATCACGAAATTCCTCATGGCAAAGAGCTAAGCTGTAGGTCTGCCGTTAGCCGTAGCTTTTAGTGCCATGCAGGTGACAGTAGGATTTGGCTCGTTTAGAAGCCTAATTTGAGCAAGAATATCATAAGGATGATCAAGGACTTTCGATCTCTCTTCCCCTTCCCCTAACTTAATGAGAGGACTTGCGGCTCGACGGCCAATTAGAGTGCACTCCAACGCCATGCTATAAATACACTATACATCTACAAACATCCATGTCTTCTACGGGATTCAAACCAAGGCTCTATGACTCAGTAGTCAACGTCACAAATCTCAGTACCAAATGGTATAGTGGTTAGTGGTGTCGGCTATTGTAGATAAAAGCGGTTAGTTACCGGTTGATGTAGTTTAGAAGGATCTTATACCATCAGAACTATCTTACAATTTGAAAGGTCCTATACTATAGTTAAAAACACTTTTAGAAAACTTCTTTCGAGGTTCATGATTTTATTTTTAACTATATTAGAACACTTTCTGAGATCTTTTCTCTAAATTTCTAATTGATCAAAACCAAGTAAAGCAATAACTTTTAACTTTTTTAACTATTTAAAGTAAAGGATTTTTTTTTTAAATTTAAAAATTTTTTTACTATTTCTTTTTAAGTATTAAAAAATATGCTCTCTCTCCCTCGATGAGTCAAGTGAAAGAATTAAAAACCAAGACATTTTCTCGATGGCTTCAAATTTTCACCATGTCTGAGATGTTCTATTTTGGAGCTCGTGGTTGTTGTTGCATTTAGCATCTGGGTTCGAGGCTTGAAGCAATTTAGATTGAGTAATAAGCAGAGTACACGTATGTTACATTTTTGATATCTTCGGTATCTTAAATTCAAATTCTTCGGAAGTGGGCAGAGTTTTTCACCAGCTCATGTAGGCTGCTTGTGTAACTTGATTTTTGTTTAAAATCAAGACGTCTACTATTAAATAGTCCTTTACTTTTAAATAGTCTTGGTATTGATGCTAATTGAGATATTAAAAAGGGATCAATTCATTAGATTTAAGGAAATAGTACTCGATGACTCCAACTAACATCTGTGCAACCATAGACAAGGGCCGAGAGACCGCTGTGTCAGCCGTATCAAAGATATGGGGCCATCAAGATACAGTGTGTGAGTGAAGATTAACGTCGCACTGTTTAGCTACACGAGGGCTTCTGGCGACGGACCACGTAATTCTGAACCATGGTCAGATGACGTGGAGCGCACCTGAGCTGGCACCACTTCTCCTAACTACATCACCACTCGAACGGGAAGACGTTTGAGCTCTCGACAGATTTAATGTGCATCGCTCCCCTACACAGCGTGTTTTCAGTGGTACTGAGCTCGAACTCAGGACATGTGTGTGTGCCATCCATTATCAAATAACTTAACCACTTGGCTACCCTCCCCCCCCGCTCCCCCAAGTTACAGAAGCCCCAACATGTGTAAGTAAGAAATCGTAAAATGTTATTAATTGTCATAATAACTTTTCCCAAAAAAGTCCCGCAAGGAATTTTGAAACAGGGCCCCACTTAGGATTAGCTACGATAGTGCCAAAACCATAACTCTTTTACATAGGCTTAAGAGTGGAAGAAGTGTTTTTATTTTCACCTTAATTTACGCCTTATGAAATATGCTCAAAGAAAGATTATGTAAAAACTTTCAAATGTGTTTTTAGTCACACAGAAATGATTTTTAGTTTTTATAATTGTAGTGGAAAATTCGACTAAAACAGAAAAATTTTGAAGATGAACAGATTCATTATCTGTTTTATTTTCTCAGATTTTCGCAGGGAAATCATTCCGAAGTATCGTTTTGTTGAACTGGGGAAAATTAAGTTTAGAAAATGTAGATTTTTCTAAAAACATTTTTTACATTTCGCCACAAACATTTTCCTGAAAAAATTTTTTTTATTTTTTAAATTTTTTTTTTTTTGCACTTAAATTGATTTTCTGGTTTAATCATTAAAAAAAATACTTTTCTTTGTTGAGTAAATTTATAAAATTCAGGAAAACACATTTTTGTAATTATTCCCGTTCAATTTTTTTGTTTTACAATGAATGTTTATTCAAAAATTTTCAGGGGAAAACATTTTAATTGAATCGCTTATCATAAAAAACTTCTAGACTCAGATTTCGTTTTTAATTGGAAGAAAAAGAATGTTACAAGACAAGGTGTTTGTCACAACAGCATCTTTGAAAAAGTAATATCATTGAAAGCCTTCGTGTAATTTCAAGAGTGATATCAATTAAATTTTTGAGTTTTATGTTTGTAATAAATTAAACCTATGGGGCCTATCATGAAGTAATCGAAACCATAATTTCTGAAATTTTTAAAAAAAAAATGTGTGTTCCACTGTACTTTATCTACATCATATTTATTTTATTCAAATTTTTTTAAAAAAACTCTTTTATTAATTTTTTCTACTTCTATACAAAGTTTTCCCAATATATTTTTTTTTTTTCAGTCTTTTTTTTTTTACTTTAAGACACGAAATTTTAAAAATTTTTGGATAAAAAATTTTCACTATCATGCTTATAGTTTTTTACTTATAATTATTACGGTTAAATTTATATTAATAGTTTTAAGTAAAGTTAATTATTTTTAATAAAAGTTTAATGCATAAAACCTTTTCCCGAACGTGAAATAGAACTAAACAAAAAAATGAAACTTGGCAATTTTTTAAATTTGAAAAGAATCGAAAATTAAGGGCCCAAAATTTTTAAAAAAAGTTTCAAAAAAAAGAAAAATCTTTTTTTATAAAATGAAGCAGAGTATCAAAATTTTTTGAAAAATAATGCAGAGGAAGTTTTAGAAGAACAATATTTTGACAAGGAAATATTCAGAGATAAATCAACATTTGTTCCACTCTCTTGCTTCATATAAACAACTTTATAACTTTTTAAAGGATCTTAAGTAAATAGTCCATGAAAGTAATGAAAAAAAAAAAAAAGATAGAAAATGAAGCAAATTTGAAATTTTAAAAAGTTTAGAAATTTTTGTGAAAAATATTAAACAGAATATAAAATTTAAGCCGATTGTCATCGTTAAGACCAAGGGATAAAAATTGAGTTTTTTTAAATTTTCTGGGGACTAATTCATCGAGAAAACTTTAAAACTTCATGAACAACGGATCTTTATGCTACAAGATCTCATTGCTCTCAAGCTTCTCAAACTTTCAATAGTTACGACCCTTTTTTCCCCTTTCCCCGCTTCAAATAATTTCTGTGGTACTTCCACAGATTAGTTTTTTTTGAAAATTTATAAATTAATACTTTTTTGGTTTATTTTAAAGGGCCCCTTTTTCCCCCAAAAGAACAGGTTCAACTGTATTCATTTTGTACATGTTACAAAGGAATAATATTTTAAGAAATAGGATAAAATTTTTTATTTTCCTTTCTCAAAATTATGTATGTTATATGGTGTAAATGTTTCTTTTTTTGAAATTAACCCTTTTGGACGTTGGGAAAATTTTTTGTTACCTTTATCTTTACCAGTTAAGGTTAATAGAAAGTCAGAAAAATGTAGAAGTTCGCTTTTTCCACGTTTCAGGCCGAGCCGAGGGTATGGGGGATCGGACCGTGCGTTGTCCGGGGTTCAGCCCCGTACAACAAAGTCCCGCCGGGAGGGCGGGGGTGCATGTTTAAAACTTCGAGGCTGAAACGTCCTCCCCCTGGTGTGGGGGAGACAGGGTGCCGTCAGGTGTCGCCCATTTACCCTGGGTTTAAAATGTGGTCCGTCGCCAAAAGCCCTCGGAGCAAACGGGGATTAAATTCAATCAATCAATCATTACCACGTTTCTAAAAAAACTTCGCAAGTTTAACAAATATTCATATAACCATGAGGTGTAATTTTATATATATTTAAACTAAAATAAATTCCCAAAACTCTAAAAAAAGTTTTTTTAAAAAAAAAAATGAAACTCAACTTGTGTATTGAAGCTATTTTTAAATAAAAAAATTTTGGGGTTTTGTAAATGGAAATAAAAAAAAAAAAAGAAGGTTAAGATTGCCGAGTTTTGTGTGGTTTGTAAATCAAACTAACCTGTTTTATTTTAAATTGACAAAAAAAATCATCTAATTATTTTATCAAACTGACAAAAAAATTTTTACATAATCAGAAAGATCCCTTTCCACGATGGGAATAATTTTTTCGGCAAAATAAGGATATTTTTATTTTTTACGATTTTTTCTAAAATGAGTCAAATTGGTACGTTTTTATGAAAGTGTTTTCTAAACCGTTCCAATTCAATTTCCTTTCGCATTAATGAATTGATATTCTACCCCACAAAATTCATGTCTTCTTTTAGAATCAGTTATAAAAAAAATTTTTTTGCCCTTTTTAAATATTTTTTAAAAATACAAAAAAATTTTAAAAAAATATTAAATAGTTTATTATTTATAAAAGTTATTTCACGAAAATTTTTTTTTGTGTATAAAAAATTTTCCATAACCAAAAAGATTTAAAAATTGCTTAAAAATTACGGTTTTAAAATTTTTTTGGGCCCTTTTTTTGTCTATTAGGGTTTTTTTTCGAGAAATTTTTTCTAAAAACTATTCTTAGTTTTTGTTTAAAATTACCATTGTTTTCAATCGATGTCTGAAGTTTAAGCCTTTCTTTAAAAAACAAGCCTTCAAAAAATTAAAAAAATTCAATAAAAAAGCGCGATTTTCGAAAAGGCGTTTGGCGCGAAACCAGTTTAAAATCGGCTTCAACACGCTTCATCACGTCCCAAATTACATTTTTTTAGGGTTACATTAGAAAAAATGGAGACAAAAAAATCCCGATTTTGGCGAGGGAAAAAAAAGTGAATAAAAAAAATTTTTTTTCCCCTTTCAATAAGCCCTCTTAGCAACATTACTAACTCTTTCTATTTCAAATTTAATACTTTTCAAAAAAAAAAAAGAAAAATTTAAACCCAAAGATGATTTCTATCTATTAAAGGAATGTCTAAAAGAAAAACAAAAAACAAAAAAAGGGCTTTTACTTCATTTATTTTTTCATCTTTTATCATCATATCCCCAAACCCCTTTCAAAGATTTTTTTTCTAGCCTTGGATCGGTAAAACATTCGTCATTAAACTTTTATGGGAAATTTTTTAAACTATACGGACAATGGTGGATATTTATGCATATATAACTTGTGCTTCAACTGGTAAAGCAGCAGTAGCTATTTCAGGAACGTCTGTTCATACAGCTTTAAAAATTTCTTGATCAAGATTACTTCCATCACATTCTAAGACTACTCAACAATGCAGAAATCTTTTCAAGTACACAAAACTCATAATCATTGAAGAGATAAGAAGGATCAGTGCTCAATTTTTTTGGGAAGGTTGTTTCCCAGATTAAAACAAAAAACGGGAAATTTTTAAAGGGTAAAATTTTTGGGGATTAGATATTATTTTAATAGGAGATTTAAATCAATTGCCCCCCCAGTTCGTTCTGCCCATCTAAAAAAGCAAAAACAGACCATTTTTTTGGACAGTTTTTTGGCCAAAATCTAAAAAATTTTATGAACAAAATAAGTAAATGCGTATAGCTAATCAATTTTTTTCTTTTTTATACTTAAAAAAAAAATTAAAACGACATGCAACGGGATAAATAGAAATAGAAATCAAATTGAGCCCTCTTTTTTGTTTGTAAAAAAAAGCTGAATTAAGGTGTCCTCAAGTTTTACCCATTATTAAAAACACTAACAATTCTGTCAATGAGTACAAAAATTAAAAAAATTAATGCATATGCGAAAAAGAATAACTTAAACTGCTAAGGATGTATATATTTTTTATATTTAAAAGAACAAAAAAGGCTTTATACGTCAAAAATTGCAATAAAGATGTCATTAATTAATACAAATGGATTGCCAATCAAACAATTTATGTTGAATAAATTTTTCATGATTACTTTTTTGATGGGACTGATGGTTTTCCACAGGGGGTGCAGTTGGGGGCTAATTCATATAAAACAAATGATGAAGGATTGGTTAAGACAAAAGGCTCGAGTTTCCATATTTACCTAAAAAAGGGAAAATTAAGACGAAAAAGGGCCCCTTTTTTTCCCCTTTTATCTCTAAAAAGGGGAAAAATAATATCAACGAAAAAAATCAAATACTAATTAAATGCAGTGCTTTCTTTTGATTTTTAAATGATATTAAATTCCCAAAAACCTAAATTTCTTATTTTGGCTACCGGCCTTTTTGATAAAAAAAAGTATGAACGGGAAACACCCATAAGAAAAGGGGAAAGAGACTAATAATAAAAAAGTTTTCTATAATGTGTACAGAATTTTTTTTTTTAGTATTATGTATTAAAAATGAAAAATTTGGGTTTTTTACTTAAACCCCCTTTTTCCCTCCTAATTATTTTTTTTAAACACAGTTTGGGGAAAAAAATGTGTAATAAAAAAAATCCTTTTTAAAAATCTATATAAGATTACTTTAAAAAATTAAAAACTTTTACTATTTCTTTTAACAATATAAAAAAGAAGTTAACTTCTAAAGTTTTCACACTGATACAGCAACACATTTTTTTTTTAACATGCATTTCGGGGATGAAATAAAAAAACTTTTTAATTTAAAATATATTTTGTGTGTGTGTATACATTTATTTTATTACAAATATATATGTATATGTGTGTATATATACTGTATATAAGGATGTTAGAAAATAAAAACCCATTTGGACGGGTTTTTCCCCAAAGCATTTTGTGCTTTTCCCCAATAAAAAAACACTTTTTAAATTTTTTGTTTAAATTATTATGATTACGTTTTAATTCAAAATTTTTCTCTTAAAATTTTTAATACTTCAAAACCAAATATATTCAATTATAATTTTTTGCCCTCCCTCCATACAGTAACAATGTATTGAATTGAATAATACTTTACTTTTTACGCAAAATTTTAAAGTACTACTTTTTTAACCCTTTTAAATTCCACCGACGTATTAAAAAGTTTTCCAGCCAAAGCATTAATTTTTCCCCGAAGTATATAGGGGAGTTCTGGAAATAATTTTATCTTTTTTTGGTTCTTAAAAACCATAAAAATTATTTCGCCGAAGGCTTTGGAAATCATTAAAAGGACCTTAAGGATTTACCTTTAAAAAGGGTTTTTCTTATTTCAAGGGGTTTTCTTTGTTTATTCCCCCATGAACACGCATACGTGGGGGAAAACAATGACATTAGGGGGGGGTATCAGGTAACTTTTTTTAAACGGCAGTTAAAGGGGTAAGGGGGTAAACCGTTAAAAAATTTTCAAAAATGAGTCTTAAATTTTGTATTAATTTTATATATTGGCACAAACCCATGACATTACAGGTAATTATTAAACTTTTTTTTAACTTTTTGTGACGTTTTTGTTTTCCCCAAAAAGCTGTTGGGTGACAAGTGCAGGTGGGCCCTGGGTATTTTGGGTTTCTGGCCCGGGCCAAAAACGCGGACATCCGGGCTGGAATTTTCAATGGCTAAAGAATGCCGGGGGACAATAGGCCCTTCCTGTATTGAAATCTTGAATAGGCGGGGGCCCTTGCAAAAAATCGGTGCATAGAGGGGGGGGGGGGCTTGAGGGGGCCCCGGTGTGAGATGAAAGGATGGGATTATGGCGCCCTTGGATTCCAGACCCGGGCGGGGAAATTTTAAATTTTTGTTTTTCCGCGCAAATGGGGGGAAAAAAAAATGGCCCCGGGGGCGAGGGCGACCCTTTGACCTGCCAATGGGGAAAACGGGAAAGGGAGACCTTTTTCTTTTTTACCTGCCAATAGGGGAAAAAAACGAGGGGGTGGTGGACCCCCCCCGGGTTTTTTAAAAGGGAAAAAGACTTAAAAAAAAAACGGACAGAAAGGAAAACTTAAAAAACAGGAACTTTGGGACGGAAAAGCTTGGAGATGACCCTTAGTGAGACGGACGGAGCCCTAATGGAAAAAAAAACCAGGGGAAAAGCTAGAGGGGGCCCCGGGAAAAAAGCAAGGGATTGCGGTGCCTGGCGGAATAAGGATTGACCTCGAGTAAAAAAGACTGTCCGCTCGGGGCCTATTTAATGAACAAAAAAACGGGAAAAATTAAATACGTTTAAAATTTTAAGATAGGCTGTAACAAATTTTTTTTGTACAAAAACTGCGCTTTTAATTGCAATATACATTGTGCGGTACTGATATTTTTATACTTGTATTATATCAGTATAATTGTTTTATTTTTAATATTCATTGTATTTTTTTTCTTTCATTAAATTAATATTTTTTAAAATCTTTTTTCCTACTTTTCAATATGCTCCGGCCTCCTTGTGGGAAAATAACCCCCCAAAGGGGAACTCCCCACATTTTTCAGAAACGGATTTATATGAATACTACTATAAGGTTTTATCCCCGAAGGAATTTCCCCGGGCTCCATCCCTTGGGCGTGAAGCTCTAAAAATTCCATCTTCTCAAACTTAATCCTTTAATATTTTGGGGGATTAATTAAATTGAATAAACACAAACATCGCAATCGTCTTAATTCTTATAGATAAGAGAATTATTAATAGATACAAAATTGGAATATTTAAAAAGTAAATTACTATTATTTGAATTATCCTCCTGTTTTCTTCTTAAAACTATAAATTCAAATTTGGCAGAGCTCCTTCTGGTGTCTATTATTAATATCGCCCTTAAAGTATCCGACTGCCTTAAACTAAAATCGTTAATTTTGCCACAAATTGCTAAACATTTTTTTTATGATTTTATTTTATAGGACATTTGTGACAAGCTTGATAAAAAATATCAGATTTATCATTTTCCAATCACTAGAACAAAAACTGCGTTTTAGTAAAAGAAGATGCCACTACTTTTTAAGCAGGATGTCATACTTTAAAATGCATTTTACTCAAAATGAGTATTTTTTTCTTTTTTGAAAATGCTTATACGGGGACAGCGATTTCTAAAAAGGTGTTGAAAATCATAAAGTGACATTTTTTGTGTATGTTCTGTGTATTAGTTGAAGTGTTTTTACCTTCAAATTTATCGATTACTATTTTATTAATAATTTTACAGTCCTTTCCGCGAATATAATAACTGTTTTTTTAAAGCAATTTCATATAACTTAGATCAGTGGCGCACACAAGGGGGAGTCTTAAGGGTCCTGACACCCCCATAGCCCTTGAATTTTTTTCGATTGGTTATAATCCTATGTACATATTGAGTAAAATTTAATTATGCATTTGTTATTAATAATTAATTTTATTAATTAATAATAATTATTTATTCAATATATAATTTTGTATTGTTTTTGTTCCCTCAAATCGACAAAATCAAAAGAATATGTTGGGCGGTGTATTGGAGCCTGATACCAAAATGGTGGACTTTTAACCCTGGACACCCCCCTAGAAAGATTTTTGTGTGCGCTACTGACTAAGATAAAGTACTCCAGTTTTTATAAAAATTAAAATATCTCTTATCCCGAAGGACATTTCAAAAATGAAAAGTAAAGCAACACATGAAAATTTGTTCATAAACTGTTTGAACAGAATGGGCCCCTTTTATATAATTTTATGTTAGATTTTACCCATTTTTTCCCCTTTTAGTAATAATAGTTTCTTTTTCTCTTCTTAAGTTAAGCATATTTTTCTTAAAATGTACTAAATAAATCTTAAAACCACAAAAATCCATGCCTTCATTTTTTTTTAAAAAAAATTTGCCCAAATATGGATACCTTAAAGCAACCCAAGGGGGCACGCGAAATTTTGAGCCACGATAAAGTGACGGGATACACGGGCAAAACTCCACTCCCCCTATTTTCACTCAAATGTGCGGGGCCCCGAAAATAAATACTCATCACCCCCTCTCGGGGGGGCCAAAAATGAATTAGGTTTTAAACCTGTGACTGACCATTGAAGATTAAACTCACTGCTACACTTCCTTTCTTATTGAGGGCTGACTCCCCCTTTCTGTTTTGGGTGTAAATAATCTTTAAAATACTGAATAAAAAGGATGTAAACACATAAAGCATTAACCCCGCACCCAAAATTTATATTGAAAATTTTGAACATCTAAAAAAAAGAACACGACAGCAACAAAATGACCTCTTAGCGCGCTGATTGTTGGAGAGGGATGCCATTCGAACAAAAAATTACTCCATCGGAACCTAACCCTCTCAGCTACTTGCCCCTTTTATTGAAAAGTTGGTTTACATATAATTTGGTTTGGGAAACGAATTTTTTGGTTTAATACACAATAAATCATATTTTATTAATTTTTAAAACAAATTTTATTTTATTTATTTTAAAAATTTTATTTAATTTTTTAAATTTTTAAATTTTTTTTTATTTTTTTTTCTTTTTTTATTTAATTTTATTTAAATTTTTTTTTTAAAAAAAACAAAAATTTTTTTTTATTTTTTTACAATAAAATTTTTTTAAAATTTTATTTTTTTTTTTAAATATTTTTTTTTAAAATTTAATTTTTTTTTAGTTTTTTTTTACACTAAAGTCAAATTTTTAAATTTTTTTATTAAAACAATTTAAAAAACCCCTATTTACAAATAAAATGAATATTTTTGAGAAAATACAAAAAGTATTTTTTTGAAATATATTGTAAAGAATAAGTACTTGTAAATATTGGTACTACACACTATAGTTCTCTGGAATTTAAACAAATAGTACAGTGAATAACATATATATACGTTGTATATCCTAAAACTACGTAAACCTAAATTGCTTTTGAATTACTTTTTTACTTGAAAAAGCGTTCCAATTTTGAAAAACCTACTATAAATGGAATTTAAGTAGGGCAGTTTTAAAGTAATAAGTTATATACTAAAAGACAGAAGAATTATATAATGAGAGTGGCATATCCTGGGGCTATCACTGCAGCAGTCATGTAGTGAATTCGTATCCTCATGGCCCTAAACACTTTTTTTGTAGCAAAGGTGGAAATTAAATGTTAAGGGGTGAGAAGTGAATTTTAAATTTGTCTCGCTGTTTAGCTAAACAGGGGCTTTAGTGAGAACTCGAAATTTTGAACCATGGTCAAGGCGGGATGACACCGAGTTGGGCATCCCTCTCTCCAACTTCCACAACCAATCACTACCTCGCCACATTTTATGTACATCAGCCCCCTCTGTATGGCGAGTCTTCAGTGGTGCTTGGCTTCAACTCATGACACGCAGCCTATGAGTCTGTTATCTTGACCACTAAACTGCCGCGGCCACTTAAATCCACCGATCGTTCTCTCCCAGAAATTGGACGTAGAGTGAAAGTTTAGAGATTTGGGTGATGCTTCAACTACCATCCTTGGCACTGGACCTTTGTCAAAGTTAACGATGTTCATTACCCATATTCATTTCAATCTGCATGTGAGTAAATCTTTATTCAAATTTTCTTAAATTTACTGAGTTCTCTGTCTTTTATTTATATTTATATTTTTTTAAATTATATTTCTTTATCATTTAGATATATATATATTTTTGGCGGACTTAAGAATCTAAGCAAGGCCCTATGTTGTTCAAAAATATTGTGTCAAATCATCCAAGAAATTCAATTTTAATTATAATTATCATTTCTGAAATTTACAAGTAAGTTCTCCAAATAGACAGTGCCGTCCTCACACTTATAGAGGTCCTACGCCCATTTGGAAAAGTAGTCTCTACCTCTTTCCTACATCAGAGGCTAGTATATAATATGTGTTGTCAAATACTCGGACAGAGTAAGTGAGTGAATATTAACGTCGCTCTGTTCAGCTATAAGAGGGCTTTTGGCGATGGTCCACGTCATATTGAACTATGGTCAAGTGACGAGGACGACACCTGATCTAGCACCGCTTCTCCTAACTACCACACCACACCAACGGGAGGACGTTTGAGCTGTAGACAGAATGAACATTCATCAATTCCCTACACGGCGGGTCTTTAGTGGTACTGGGCTCGAACTCATGACATGCCTGCCATGATCCGGTATCTTGACCACTGGGCTACCGCGGCCACACACTAAACGTAAGACTAGGGGTATTGGGGAAGGAACTCGTAATTTTACAGCATTGTCAAGTGACGAGAAGCCCTGAGCTGGCACCTCACTCTCCTAATTTTTACATTACACCAACGGGAATACTTAGAGCCACGAAAGATTTAACGTACATCTCTACATCGTGGGTCTTCAGAGGCATCAAGACTCGGCAACGTTTGGCATGATATTAGCACCATAAACAATTAGTTAACGCATTCCACCACTTTACAGAAACAAAATCGAAAATATTTCATTTTTAGAATTTGGCAACACGATAGTATTTTAAAGAAGTAATTAAATTAGGGACTTTTTAATCGTAGTTTTTAAATTCGGAAGTATATACGCTAATTGTGCTTGTTAATAAACATTTAACAATTGAAATTCAGCAGCGTACACTTAGCATTCTCAGTGAAAATGGCAGAGTGTATTGCCAACTTTTCTAAAGAAGAGTTCTATTACTTTTGTCGAGTTTGTGCAAGTGAAAACAAAGAACCAGGAAGACAGTTCACTTCCGTTTATTCCCGAAAGTCCTGCTTTCACTGTTCAGGATGCAAGGGAACGTATTTTGAAGGAGTCAAAACGCCGAAAATTAATTCAACTGACCCATCACCTAATAGCTGTAAAGTATGTAATAACACGTATCAAAGCTTAGCTGATCTTTTGCATCATTCATGTGAGCCTTCTGGACAGCGGTCATACCGATGTCCGTCCTGCCAGAATTATTTTGCCGTTTATTCACTTTTAGAAGATCACATGAAACGACGGGATTTCGTTCTAGAAATATTTTGCAAGAATTGTTCGGAAGCATTTCGGGGGAAAATTTGTCCTGAAGTGTATGATTAACTTATAATTACGAATGATTTATACTGTGAAAAATGTTGTAATGGATCAACAGTTATAGAATATGTTAGAGAATTTTAATAATTTACAGAATCTTAAAACTTGCCAGAGAGAGAGAACTTCCAGTTCCTTTTTTTTAGAGGGGCAAAGAATGACAGTTCTTCCCTGAAGGATTTTTAATCAAAGTAAGCAATTGGAGACAAAATCTTTCTCTATTTATAAAAGATGAGTCTGATTAATTTTTCGCTGCGAAATATTTTGGAGCGTTACCAATGCTACTTTGTGTATTCTTATAAAATCCAATGCTTGCTTCGCATTTTTTATTCTATTTAAAACGTTCTATTACTTATTTTATGCATTTAATCATTGCATAAAAATCATTATATCAGTATTTTAAATTTTACGTATGTTAAATGTTTCGAGTTTATGATTAAATATTTTATCATTAATAGAAAATGTAAAGTAACCGAATCGTATTGTAAAGAATATAGGATATAAAGTACGGTATCTGTACCAATTTTGAAGGAAATAAAAAAAATTATATAGGATATATCGTTTTCAATGGTGAAATCTTTGAACATGGATTTACATGCATTGTTTGAAAGAAATAAAATTTAATTCATTTTTAAATATTTAGACGGCATTTTTTAATTGTTGACCTCTATTTGTACTTTAGCACCGTATTGTTAAAAAATACAAATGTTCATTAAATTGCCTTGCATTGGATTGATAAATTGTAAGAGGTAAAACTGATTTCAAAGGGATTTTTTCTTGTGTTTTTAAACGGAATGCATAATTTAACGCATTAGAATCGAAAATTAATCTTGCTTAATTCATTAAATTTTATTGCGTATTTATTTAAAATAAAGATCGAACATTCTTTGCTTTTCAACCAAAATATTTGTTTAAGGTATAAAGTATTAAAACACAAATTCCAAATAAATATGTACAAGATGATGGCTATCATTGTACTGTTTTCTTGTATCATTTTAAATATCATTTAGTTTTGGAACAAAAAATATTATGGCTAAAGTTATTCTTAAAAAAAATGTGTGTATCACAGTGTGAACATGCGGTAGAAGTTAATCTCTTTGGCTTATATGTATTGTGTGTAGTGTTCTTGTCGTGTATGACAAAGTGCAGAGGTGCATTTGTCGTAATTGACAGTTGCCAGCCCTCAGAAGTTGAACTTCTGCTGATTTTAGTCGACTTACGACGTGTATGAGCTTACGTTGGGACTATTCTACTCCGGTCACTACACAGAAAACTATAATGGTATCTTTTTAATACCTGATACTGATGACGAGTTAATTTTGGAGAGATAGTATTTGGTGTTCTTGGCGAATATTGTCCGAAGAATGTTAGGCTTAACGTATGACGCCTCCGATTAGGCTTAATGAAGCTGCATTCAAAGAAAATTTGAGTGTTGAAGTATTTTGCACTTTTCAATTTGTTTTGAAGTATGCAGTGTAAAATGTATGCAAAGAGATGATCACTGGAAGGATGATAACTTGATAAACAAACATATAGCATTGTATAATAGCTCATTATAATGTCAATCATTTTAAATGTAAAGAAAATATGCCTCTGGGTACTAGTAGTCTTTGAATGGTTGGTGATATAATTACGTTGTATTGTCTTGTAATAAGTTTATCTTGCTCAAGATTTTTCTTATGGGTTTCTAACAGTACAACCACATATTGAGAAATACATCACTTTTTCGATATGTTTTCAATTGTGACTTTTAATGGACTACCTTAACAAGAGATGATTGTTTTTTTAAAGGAAAAGAGAGAATAAATTCACCATATGAACTAGCTTGTGAAACCATCGATTATATGCAGAATACTTTGAGATACTTTAGGTAGAGATCATCAAATGTAACCATCTAAGATCTTAGAACAATTGAAGTAGTTGCCATATATATGTATTGTGTTGTATAATTAAGATTTATTTTAAAGTAATATTATGTATATAAAAACAAATTTATTATTATCATTGTTTTTAGAAACTGTATATAAAAAAACGTGAGGAAATTCGGAACTTACATTTCTACCCTACGTTAATCGCGTAATTGCAACTGGTAACGCTTAACGGGTAACACGTAACGAAAATTTTTCCCTACCGTGTCATAACAAGTTAATTTAAATAAAAGGAATTACCCCGGAATATTGCTGTAGGGATTCGAATTGAAGTCCTAAACCTGCTTTGCAGATATTTGATTCATTTGGCATTTTCAAATCGCTTACAGTTTTAAAAGGTTTTACCTTATCGTAGGAAAATTTTTGAATTGCAGGAATAGCAATCGTGAACGATATTGAACATATTAAATCTTTCATTCAGATTTGCAAATTTTTAGACGGATAAATGTTAAATTCTTTGGTTTAAAGAACCGAATCGCTTATAAATTATATGACAAAAGAAGTTTTTTAGTGTAGTTTAAATTAATCCTTTTTAGAAGACGGCTTTCGCGCGAGATCAATTTGGTTCTTGCTTAATATACCGCTTCTGAATATTGTGCAATATATATCCGTTACGCTGTCAAATGATAGGCAACTAATAGAGGAAACAGTTCCCGTGATTGTACAAATAGCATAAAGATCTCCGCATTTGGTGACTTTTTTTTTTTGAATTCTCGAAATTAGCTACAGTATACAATACCCAAGTACCAAACATTTTATATTATTTGCTAATCCTGTGCTCTTAAAACCCAAACATTCAAAATATTCGTTTAAAACTTTAAAAATTTCATTTTGTGTCCTTTAATATGTTCAAATATATTTGAAATAAAGCATATCCGTGTAAGCCTTTTTTCTTTCATAATTTGTTGAAGAGAAATGCTCAGATCCGGTTCTTAAAATAAAAAAAATTGTGCGAGTTTCCGTCTGTAATACAAACTGGTTTTAATCTACATTACATTGCAAAGCAATATCTCGGCTATTTATGATGGATCTCTTAATTTTCTAGGGTCTTGAGTGACGGTCAGTGGACGAGGATGACACCTGAGATGCCCTCTCCCTCTCAAACGTGACTCTTCATTAATCACAGAGATAGAATTAAAAATGCTTTTTAACAGTTATTGTGTGCCAAGATAGAATAATCGAATAATAGTGGCTGGAGTTAAGGCCATCATTGTTTGTAGTATTTTCGACCCCATGTCTTTACGCATCTACGGAGAGGGCCTGTGGTACTTTAAATCTACCGATTATTGAATCTCCAAAAATGACATGTCAAGTTAAAATTTAAAGATATGGGCTGTCACACAGAGTTAAGCGGTTTTCCTTTTGTCACCGTACCTATGTTAAAATTTCCGACGTCCATTACCAGTACTCATTTCAACCGTACATAAGGGCTACGAGTTCGATATCTTAACCACTATGATACCACGGTCATAAATCATCAACTAGATACAAGGGTGCTTAATGCGTAAAGGTAAGAGGTAAGTTTGGGTTTCTGTTGGCACGAATTTATGTGTCTCCGGAAATATTTTGTTAATCCATGATCATTTCAAGCTTCATTTGTTTTGAAAGCGCATTGGTGTTGTGTGGATGTTTTGACAAACGGATTCCGATTCAGGTGTCGTCATAATCACTTGAAGAAGATTCAATAGTATGAGGTTCTTAGACACAATACTTCTCATGTCGCTTCAATGTTTGAATTTAATTAAAAATCAATCAGTCGCTTTTACAAGTAGAAAATTCGTTTGGAGACAAGACTTTGTGTGTATAATACTCCTTCAGGTTGTTCAACCCTCAATGTAATAGCACCGAATGGGCAGTCAATTCGGAGAAAATAGCCTTTGAAATTCATTCTTAGGTTTGATACAACTAAGTTTTAACAAGAGCCAGCGAAGCAGTGGCATAGGTGATAATGTACATGTGTGCAACTCCGTCGGTCAGGGTTTCAGTCACGCGATTGGCTTTCTTTTTCACACACAACTTACTTAATTTTACAATTACTAAATTTTCTTAAAACCGCTTATCAAATATTAAGTGATATTGTACATAATTATTTTGTATTTTAAAAAGCAAAATAGGTACAGATAGTTTACAATTATATAAAAAATAATTTCATAATATGTGTAAAATATAATATTTTATTACATTAATCACTTTCTAATTAATATGCTAACATTATATATAAATCTTATATTATTTATTGAATTATTTACTAACTACATAAAATATTTAATAAACCTTTTTTAAATAAATTTATTAAATTGTAAGAATCATTTTAAATGTATTGCGGGAAAAAGCAGAAAGTTTAGCGGCACGATTGGTACCCTGACCCGACGGTTCTGCAAGCATCTACGTTACCAACTATGAATCTGCCGTCTCACAAGTTCTAGTAAAACTTTTTAATTGTAGTATGAATTTTGAAGACACTATAGTTTTCTTCCAAATTGACTGCCCATTTGAAGCTATTACACAGAGGGTTGAACATCCATAAGGAGTACTACTGTACACAAAGACTCTTTCCCTAATAAATTTTCCATGTCTTGCCCATTCTTTGTTAGCAGTGCAAAGCTTTTCTGAGATATATATTCTGCATTTCTAAGAGGGCTGCGGTAGCACAGTGGTCAAAGCATCATGGCAGGCATGTCATGAGTTCGAGACCAGTACCATTAAAGACCCGCAGTATAGGGAAGCGATCCACGGTGTTGAGAGATCAAGCGTCCTCCCGTTGATGGGGTAGTTGGGAGCGGTGGTGCCAGCTCAGGTGTCGTCCTCGTCACTTGACCATGGTTCAAAATTACGAGGTCCGACGCCAAAGGTTCTCGTGTAGCTGATTATTGCGAAGTTAATATTCATTCCCTCATCCATAGATATATATGTATTTCCTAAAAAGAGAAAAAAAAAACCTGACAAGAGATAAAAGTGATGATTTTAAATACCCTTTTCTTTAAAAAAATCATGCTACATTGCATATCAGTCATTTCATTTTGAGGTTTGGGAACTCGGAGTTTTGGAAAGTTTTTGATGTGGTTTGAAATTAGATGAAAGTCTGAAAAATAAGATTTCAAATTTATTTTTAAATCATTGAAAAATAACAAGTAAAAAGTCAACTCATTCACCGGTTTGTTTCGAAAAAAAATGTGCTATGTAGGTCTTGGCTCTTAGGATTAGTGAAAATGTTAGCGTCTCCTCTACACCACACAGGAATAATAAAAAAGAATTTTAGTTTTTAGAAAATCTTTTCTTAAGATTTTATGTCTAATGT
The DNA here is from genome assembly GCA_019973955.1 of Trichonephila inaurata madagascariensis. Taxonomy (NCBI): domain Eukaryota; kingdom Metazoa; phylum Arthropoda; class Arachnida; order Araneae; family Nephilidae; genus Trichonephila; species Trichonephila inaurata. The sequence goes on along the minus strand of BMAV01010727.1, from coordinate 399 downwards.
CATAAGGATTCTAACATCCCAGTAATATAACCTGATATGTGTTTTGTAAGATCATCGTGTTGTTGAATTAATCATTACTCAAATTAACCAGATTTACCGCTTTTATTATTATCTTTAAAGCACATCACTATATTTACAACTCTATTTACAATTATAAATCGCATAGGGAACTACAGGCATTTTCCTCCATTTTCACGTTCGAGACCACCTTCTCCTTTCCTTCCCGCTCAACGGCCAAAACATTTCACAGCAGCTTCCTCTTTCTAGTCTATCGTGTGCTATGTGTCAAGCCTCCTAGTGCGCTATGTGCCACGCCATTACAGTTTTATTCTTGCAAGTAGAAACACTGTGCTATCACGACTTTGTGAAGAAAGACTTTATTATATTGACTCAATATTT
>BMAV01010726.1:132936-143989 GCA_019973955.1 Trichonephila inaurata madagascariensis | reverse complement strand
AATGATGTAATTCAAAAACATACTTTGACGCTAAAGCTACAATACGACTTGAACCTCTTTAAGTGCAACCAGCGTATATAAGCGTTTCGCTCAGTCAAACCTTAATTGTCCCGGACGTATGTATACGTCTTTTCGAAGTACGGTCTTTTCTGTGCACTGCTATCCATAAAATTATTCCGAAGGTATTGGAAAAGTAATAGGAAGTAAAATAACTTGGCAGTTTTTGCGAAGTATTAACTTATTTCAGAGTATTTCTTTTTTTATTCCTTTCCCCCAGTACATCACATGAACGCGCCTACATGGAAAACAGTGGTGTTGGGGAGCGAATCGCGTAAGCTTTAATCGGCAGTTAAGGTATTAATTATAAACCGTACAAATTATTAAGATAAGTGTTATTCTTTGTATATAATTTTATCTACGACAAGCCTATGGGGTCACTGTTAATATTATTAAACTTGTTCTTAACTTAGTATTGTTAAATAATTTGTAAAATACATTGTGCAGTACGGATACATTTATAAGTGTATTATATCAGTATAAATATGTATTCTATTTTTTATTATGTCAGAATGTATTTTGCTTACTTTCAGTAAATTAATAATTTTTTAAATGATGTTTCGTCTTCGACTTTTCAATATGCTCACGCCCCCCCTTGTAGAGTTCTCAAGCCCCTTAAGGGGGGGGGGGTGCACCCCACAGTTTGAGAAACGCTGCCGTAAGCGGTGACCGCATTGGCAGACTCTCCATTCCATAAAAACACTCTTTGGATGTCATTCTGATATTGTAAGTTTTCATACCGTTACAGAAACACATTCAGAAGCTTAACAGCATCATTACCACAAATAGCTAAGCTGTCCAGTTATGAGCCAGTGCCTTCCTATGAAGATTTCTCCGTTGCAACTTCTGAAGAATCTTTGATTTCCAGTTCTTTTCATTAATTGCGGCAAAATCAGATTCCACCGAATCTGCACATTTCAACCACTGTCTTCTCCGCCTTCTAGTTAATCACAACATTAAGTGGTAATTAAATTTTATTAATTATCATTAAAGTATTGTATTGTCATCCAAAATAATCATGTATATAAAATTTCAGCTCCATTGAGCGCTTTAAAATGTATTTTATTAACGATTGAATATTCCACCAAGACAAATAAATAAATAAACAAATAAATATATAGAGAGTGTGACATAATAGTCGGAATTCTAAGACTTTGCCTTTCTGGAAAGGAACCTGAATTTAAAAAATCTTCTTAACAAATAGACAGCCTTTTTTTTGCCAGATATAGCAATTTTTTTCGAGAGATATTATGTAATCATTAGTAATAATTGAACTGAAGTAAAGCTCCTTACTGTTTCAAATGTATAGCATCCTATTCCAAGGTATGGGACTGGTACTCTTTAGATCAGTGCTTCTCAAACTTTCAATGTTTGCGACCCAAGTTTCAATCATAATTTTCCTCATGTACAATAACAATGTATTGAATGCAATAATAATAATATACTATGACGCTTAGCTACAATACAACCTTAATTGTAAGCCGTACAAATTATCAAAATAAGAGTTAAATTTTGTGTATAATTTTGTCTATGAGAAGCTCATGAAGAGGTCACTAGTAATTATTAAACTTATTCTTAACTTAGTACTGATAAATTAATTATCAAATACATTGTGCAATACTGATACATTTATAAGTATATTATATCAGTGTAAATGTGTCAGAATGTATTTTGTTTTGATTTTCTTTTTTTTCAGTAAGTTACTAATATTTTTAAAATAATCTTTTATTTTTGATTTTTCGACTTGTTCACGCCCTTTCACGTAGGGTTATCACGCCTCCTAGGGGGGTACGCCTCATAGTTTGAGAAACGGTGCTGTAGATGCTCTCAATGTTCATTAAAAAAATTCTAACATCTGGTTACAAAAACGAGAAGTTTTAAATGCCTGCGTAAGTAACATATCTATACAATTTTCAGCACAAAATTGTCATTGGTTTTCCAACGAGAATTTTTTTCCATATGAGAAAAAAAATATTAATTAAGAAACAAAATCATTCATAAAACTAAGTTTTGGAAACTAAAAAATGAAGCTATGTTTGTTAAACTAATGTACGTCATTTAAAATTTTTTTCTTCAAATTTCACAATAATACTACGGAGTCCACTTTAATATTCAACCGTATTTAGGGATCCAAAAACTTCCGCAATAAATAAATTTTCATAGAACTACAAAACTGATTCTTTTCAAATCTATGCAATCTCATTTGTTATGAAGATAAGAAAAAATGCTCAGGCAGTTTCTTTTTACGTAATAGATATATTTTTGATAAGCCGTGTAAAAAAAGATATGATTTGCATTGTAAAAAAGAAGAATGTGTGTTCCGAATTGTTCCAAAAACTGAGTAAGATAAAATAAAGAGCTTTACTCTCTCTCAATTTGAAAAACCATGTAAGAGAAGTGATGAAAAATAAATTACATAAATTTTTATACAATAGTATTTATATTTATATGTTTAACATTTATACATTTAACACTTTTATACACAAGTACGCATATTTAACATTTATATTAAGGATTTATCCGTTTCGCTCAATAACTAAAATAACATTAGGAATTCATGCATATTTCCTCTAGCAGAAAAAACAATCAAATTTTTAAATTAAAAATATCTATAAATAATATTAATAAATTAGTTGTTATTTATCGATAATAAACGTATTTGCTTACAACGAAATGAATCAAAAGTGCTGCCCTCAATGGAAAGATCAGTCACATCTTTTATACTTAAATCTATTAAAAGTTTACGTTTCATAATGATTTTGAGATGAACTAAACTTTCCAAATAATTTAAGGAATTGAAATCTGATATTTTCATTTTTATTTGTTTATTTCCTTTACACAATTACTATTATACAGATAAGAAAGTAATTAGATATTGTTATGAATGTACCATAACAAAAAGCAAACATTTATGACCAAAACAATTATTAGAAAAATTGCATATTTGTACATAAAGCTCTGAAGCTTCAAAGTCATCTATATTACATTCTGATCAACACCCCATCCACACACGCACGTACGCACGCACACACACACATATACACACACACATTTTAATAAATATTAAGAAATGACACAAAACATTTTAAAATATACTTTAGCAGGTAATGATAAATATATAGAAACAGTTAAATGCTTTCTCTTTAAATCAACAACTCCTGTCATTAGATTTTTATATAAAATAATTTGAGAAAGAGGTTATACATCCACATGTTTTAGTTATCAATAAGTGATAGAATAATATTAACAAGGAGAGAGTAATGCAATATTGTAGCCTTCTAATTATTACAATTATACGATCGAAATTAAAATGACCACTTACCATTTAATGAAGGACAAAATGACAATAACTACGGCTAAAATCCAAGCGTAATACATTATTAATAAAGCATTTGTTACTGGACCTCCTAAAAATTATAATTGTCGGGATAATTTGAGAGTTTTTTCAATTAAAGAACTCTCATGTACATAGGTATATCTACCGAAACTATATTTGTAGATTGTTCCTTGTGCCTTTAATTATGAGACAAAAAGAAATGATTTTGCCACAACTGTGTAACTGATAACGTCATAAGTTTATGATCACAAAAGTTGTTGTATCTAATCATAAGTTATTTGCTTTATGCAGGGATATCTGATTCAATAACTCATCTTATTTCAACAAATAACGGACTTCAAACATTTTTAATCTTTATGATATTTAGGAATAAAAGGCATATGTATCTCAAAATGCTTAAATTTCTAATCTTTGTTGTATCATGATATTCATTAGGAATAATCATTCTCATATCCCTCTATATATAAATGGATGTTTCTATATATGAAATCGCATCACTCCAACACAGTTCAACCGATCACAATGAAAATTGGCATGTATAAGTATTTTTTGTGGAGAAGATTATTGTGCAATCCTCTCTGTTGCAGCTCTCTACCAGGTGGCGCTACAGCATGTCAACTTCTGTACCGTTCAATCAGTCGTCAAGTTGCTAACATAGTCGCCAAACACAGAGAAATTAGATTTGGATAGGTTCTCTTTTAATGTTAACATATATAAATGGATGTTTGTATATATGAACTCGCTTCACTCCAACACCGTTGAACCGATCACTATGAAAATTAGCATGTAAATGTATTTTTTGTGGAAAAGGGTTTTGTGCTATCCTCTTTGCTGCAGTGGCGCTACAGCATATCAACTTCTGCACCGTTCAATCAATTGCCCAGTTGCCAACAAAAATTATGCCTACTTGGCTCGCTCGCCAACATTTCGCCATGTTGCCATTGAATCGCCATTATAATGTAAGGAACGGCATTGTTTGCTAATCTTACAATTTTAACATAAAATAAATACAACAAAAAGAGTAATATTAACATGTTACACATCCAGATATAAATTATTTACAGTATTTTAAGCGTTTATTACACTTAATATGTAACAATGTGTTACTTTTGCTGAGCAGAGATCAGTTTAGAAAGGTGTTTTCAAAAATCGACCCACAAGAGAGTTACAGGGCCTTATAAGTAAAAAAAAAACCCTTTTTTTATGAGCTATTAGATCTACAGACTTAAAATTTAACAAATATTGTTCTTTTTGTTCATCTGAGATATACAAAAAAAAAACAAAAACGTTTCTTTTGCTTAATTTGCAATTTGTGTAAAATTAACTCATTCAAAACTGCTTTATTCTTCAATCTGTATCGTTTAATTTTTCCAATTCTCTTGTGCGAAGGACGGGTATAGCAACTAGTATGTATTTATATTATTCAAAAGTATTGATAATATTAAATGAAAAATTTCCACGATTTTTTCAAAAGTAAGAGGAATATCTGAAAACTAAATACTGTTTCGTTCAACCGCAACCTCAGTGGTAGTTTTACAGTTCAACGCACACACATGTGTCTGATCAGTCCAGTGACGTCATTAAAGCTGGATTGTGTTGTTTTTACACATGTTGGTATACCAATTGTGAAATGCGTTTTGTAATCCGTTTTTTGAAAGAAAGGAATGTTCAGCTGGTTGAAATTAATCATTAACTTGTAGAGAGTTATGGTGAAAAGGTAATGAGTGGTGAAATAGTTAGAAAGTGGGGTCGATAATTCAATGATGGGCACCCAAATGTTCATGATGAAGCATGGAGGTTGCGTTCTTCTGTTGTGAATGGTGGTTTGATTGAAGAAGTGAACGAGAACACTCGTGAAAACAGACGATTCACTATAAGATTGCTTTGTAATGAGCTTCCATAAATTTAAAAAACTGTTCATCGCCGTCATTTTTCTTTAGGGTATATACAAGTACGGCTCCCGATATGAAAAATATCTAAAAATTGCGGTAACTAAACTGCTGCTTGTAAAAAATGCAACACCATGAAGGAATCATCAGAATTAAATGAAATTTAATTTCACAAACGACTTATATTAGTACAAATATATGACGGAATGTTCAAAGCAAAAAAACAATATTAAGTGCCTGAAATCAAAAATTTGGTGTAGTCACAACCCGCTGCACTAAGTGTTGCTATATTATGTGGCATGGAGTCAAACAGGTTTTGAATATCTGCTGGTGAAAGAGAATTCAATATCGCTTGTATTCGCAACAAAAGTTCGTCTTTTGAATCTGCAGGACGCGGATCACGAGCGAGACGCCGACCACACGTGCTCAAAAGGCGATATATCCGGCGAATAAGCAGGACAAGGAACGGTCTTCGCAACATGTGGGCGTGCTTTATCCTGCTGAGATAGCTCCAGTGATGCCTTGATGAAAGAGAATGACTTCGGGCTGTAGCACTTCACGGACGTACCTATTGCTATTGAGATTACCCTCAATTCGTAGCAATTTGAATCGTCCATTATACAAAATCGCACGCAAAACCAAAACTCCAGGTGCTAGGCCACTATGTCTTTCGATAGCGCACTCTGGAAGGCAGCGTTCACCGGCATAGTGTCTAACACGAATGTTGCCATTATGGTCGCACTAATTGTAGCGTGATTCTTCTGAAAAGACAACTTGGTGCCAATCAGCTTGCCAGGCTCTGGGCTCATGAGCCCAGACGCAGCCGCTTATGGTTTATCGTGAGGGAGATCCTGTATAAAGACACCCTTGCACGCAATCCACGGCGCTGCATACGTCGACGAATTGGCAAGCCGGCATTAGTACACCTGTGGGAGTAGACCAACGTGCTGCTAACTACTTGATGGAATTTGTACGGTCATTCACCACCATGCGAAGGAGGTATCAATCGTCGTGCGCTGACGTCACCTTCCGTCGTCCACTGCCAGTTTTTCGAGTTGTTCGGAGCTCGTCGGTCCACTGCTTCTAAATTCATTCCCCGTTCAAACTCCGTAAGTTGTTGGAATTTCTCCTTATTTCACGTGGAGCCATACTTAGGTCTCACTAAACGTTCGCCATTATCAAATAATCATTAACTATTTTCAACGTCCCGCTACAACCCTCTATTTATACGCTTCGAGAATCAGTTCAGAGGGTGCTGCGCTGGCCACGCACGCGCGGTGGCTCTGAAACTTTACTATTTTACGTAACATCCTATGATATTTGCTGTTAAGTTCATTTAATTGTGATGATTCCTTCATGGTGTTGCATTTTTTACAAACACGGTGTATGTAGAGAAAGGGTTTCCAGCATACTCTTTCATATCAAAATAAATTTTGTTTTGAAAAACAATATATATATATTTTTTTTTCGAGTTTTTCCAAAACGGTACTTAATTTCCAGGTGAGTGAGTGAGTGTGATATTTACGTCGCGCTATAAAGCTGCACGGGGGCTATCGGTGACGAACTTCGTCATTTTGAGCCATGGTGAAGTGTGAAGGACGGAACCTAAGTTGACACCTCCTCTCCTAGCTTCCACACCACACCAATGAGAGAACATTGAGACTAGACATGTTTAACGCGCGGGAATCGGTCTGCTCTACACTAAGGGTCTTCCTCAACATCAGGACTTCCACCCAGATTTTTTTATTGAATTGCTAGGTTAAAATTTTGTTTATTAACCCTTTATCCACCGACCGTACTTATAAGTACCTATCCCATTAAATTACATAGAATAACCATTTTTTTACGAATACTTTGATGATACTTAGCAGGAATATTCTTTTAAATCCACTCTTTCAAGATATATAGCAGAATGGGTTCTACGATCAGTATTTTAGCGGGGAAAGCGAATAGTTTTGTAGCACAAATTGCGTTTTCAGTGTATTGCGAAGATTGTCCTTTTTGTTCCGAAAAAATAGTCAAAAGATAAGTGTCTTATTTTGTTTGTATGTTAATGAAAATCTTAGAAAATGATTTGATTGTTTATTTTAAGTGAATAGTGTATATAATTAATTTTATAGTTGAATATCTTTAATTAATTATTAGCTCTAACGTATTAAATTTCCCAAAGTTGAGTGTTTTCTTTATGTATATCCCTTAATTTTCAATGTGGTGATTCAAAAAAAGTATTGCATGAAAAAATCTGCAGTAAATCATAATGCGGTAGATAAAGGGTTATATAATATATTAAATTCATAATTTAGTTACCTTATAAATTTTTCAGCTGCAATATTGATTTCAACAGATAGTTAAGGGTCATGTTTCTTTTTTCTTTTGAACCCGCGATTGCCAAGTAGTTTTGGTTGTAAATTCGCGCCGGCGCAATCGAGTAAAGCAATGCTTCTGAACTCCTTTATCGCTGCGCACCGGCGAACGCATGATAAGTTTACCGCGGCCCGCTTATTTTTCCCCGCCAGACCGCAACTATTCGCTTACATTTTAAATTATTTTGATTTAATAATTTTAATTTTATAGTATTAAATATGCCTTCAGAACGAAATAGAGTTGCACCAAAAAATGAATATGAAACGATTTATAACATGGAATATAAAGTTATTTCCATGGAGAGTCGCACAAACCTGACAGAAATAAACCTCAGTAAACAAAACAGAAATAATTTAATATTCCTTGGAAGGACTGGTACTATTTGATCCATGAACCAGTACCGGTTCGAGCTCTGCGGTTCGGGCCCACTGATGTAAAGGATTCAAACCGTACTCCCTCTGAAGACTTAATGTTTAGGGAGGGGGGATGTGTCTTGGGGCTCAAAATCCTCCCGTTCACGTGGTGTAGAAGTATAGAGAAGTAATATCAGCTCAAATATCTTCCTCGTCACTCCACCGTACCTCAAAATTACGAGGTCCGTCGCCAATAACCCTGGTGTTGTTACTAAGTGCACTAAGTGTGATGTTAATAATTAATAAATTCTTTCAAAATTCAACAAAACTTTGCGAGATTCTGTCAACATTCACGTTATGTAACGTAAATTTAAAAGTATGTAAATTAAATTAAAACCAAATCTCTTCCTTTTTTTAAAAATTTTCATACTGAATTCACATCAACGCGATTATTTACTTATTCCAATTTGATAGATTTATAAGATCCTTTACATGAGCGTAATATGTGATGTATTCTTCACTCATACGTACACCGAAATGTCCCAATTGGGACTAAAATTATTATGTAATGACTAAAATTAGTAAAAGATAAAACGGATACAATTAATTATCTTCTGTACTAGCTATAAGTATGATTAATATAAGATATTTACTAATTTTCAAATTTCCTTCTATTTTTCTTATAGTATCTTAACAACATACTTAAACAACATATTTTTAGCAAACGGTGTAAGAAAATCCATTAATACTAATAATCTTTTATGACATTTTTTGCAAGCACAAATCTACTTGCAATAAAAAAAAATTGTTAAAGAAAAATAATTAACAATAACAAATATTTTTTTATTTAAATTCACACATTTATGTACAAACAACTACATGTAGACAAAAAAGGCCGCTGAGATATCCATTGATTTTCCAACATCGATCAAAGAAAGTATCAGATTGAGTTACGCGTATATGATTATTCACATCCAAAATAATATTTTCAATCTCCCCCTCCTACAGCATGAAACATCATTCTTAAGTTCTATTTCAAAAGAAAAAATTGTTTTAGCTTAGATGCAATTGACAGAAGTTATAGAGAGGATAACAATTTCATATTCAAAAATTAATTTGAAAACATTACAATTCGGTTTCAGTAAGGAATCGTTGAAAAAAATTAAAAATTCAAATAAAAATTCGAAAAACACATATGCTTTTTTCAGATCAACATTTTCATTGTTTATTCCTGACGTCTGTTCTTTTTTCTACAGTGAGTGGAAGTTCATTGACCGACAGCAAAATGGCTGCCTTCTTGTACTGCAACGGAATCTACAAGATAAAAAAATATATTATAAGTACACACTGATTTGACATACAGGGCGAGGAATGAAGCTTGATTATTCAGGTAACATTTCATTAGCCAAAATGCTGCATCAAAGTAAATGTTATTTGTCCTCACAAAGCAGTAAAATATAATATAAAGTTTCTGCAAAGTGACGTGTTTCCTTCGATTTATGAAAGTATCTAATTATTTTTTAAAGATCTGAAAACCCCCCAAAATTAGTAAAAGATAAACGAAAATATATTCTTAAAAATCGGGACAAAATTTTATTTTAGGGAAATTATTCTTTTTTTGCTTTTTTCAAATACACGTTATTGCTTTCACATCAATTCTCTAGTTCAAGGTTCGAAGTGATCGCAGGAGCTCTATGATCAAGGTCATAAATTCTTGGACACGTTATCGAGTCGTGAGTACGAGTCCTGATGCCACTGAAGATCCACCATGTAGAAGGGATGGTAGACAATGAATCCTTGGACGCTCAAAATTCTCTCGTTGGGCTGGCTCGGAAGTTTGGTAAGTTGGGTGCTGTTTCTAGTGTTATCATTGTTACTTGACCGAGTTTAAAGAAAAGAGGTTTTTGCTTTTAACCCTCGAGTTGCTTTAAAGTACGACGTTAACAAACAGTCACACACCCAAGGTGCGAGAAAGTGGAAATTGAGTAGGACTAACATTGCGTTTATGAATTATTCAAAATGGCCGATAGTGAGTGAATGAGTGTACAATAAGACCCCGCTTAACGCTGTTTCGGTTTAACGCTCTTTTATTTGAATTGTGGGATTCCCCGAAATTACACACAGCGGTAGGCTTCCCGAAATCCTAAGCAGTTTATCTGTGTTTCTTCCTTCCAGCGGTCTTATACGAACGTATTTTTATCGTTTCAAACATTTGTTCATTTAGTATAAATTTATGTAATATAACGAATTGCTATAGTGACAAATATTATGATTTTTAGATTTTATCATGGGTGATAATAAGAAACGCGAAAATAAAGCAGCAAGAAAAAGCAAGAGCAAATTTTGACAGGAGTTCAAAGGCAAGACGGAGCGTTATAGATGCCTTTCCACTTATCAACAATCTCTCACAGAGCACAAAAGGAAAACACAAATTACATGAGATGCCTTCTTGATAAAAAGGCAGAAAATTGGAAATACAGAAGATACTGTATGATCTGAAATGTAAACATACTGACTTAGAATTTTATTTATTTTTATATGTTTATTCATTTATTATGTTTCTATATTTGTAAGAAATACATTTTTGTTTTATTGTAATAAAACACGTAATTAATAAATTTAATGGTAAAATACCTGGCCAATTTTCTACCCATCTTCCCCTAACCCCATTATTTACATGATGAGATAACCTCGTTAAACGCTGTTTCATATTTCGCTCTACATTGATGGAACGTATACCTCGCGTTAAGCGGGGTCTTACTGTATATTAACTTCGCACTGTAAAACCACAAGAGGATTATTGCCGGTGGACCACGTAATTTTGAACCATGATCAAGTGACGAGGAAGACATCTCTCCAAACTACCACACCAATAAGAGGACGTTCGAACCTTAACAAATTTAACGTGCACCACCCCTCTGCATGGTGGGTCTTTAGCTCTAGGCCCGAGTTCATGACATGACGGCCATGGAAGCGTGACGTTAACCACTAGGCTACTGTGGCTACAAATATCTGGTAGAAGAAAGCCTTATTATAGTTGAAGCTACACACAC
>BMAV01010726.1:68445-132836 GCA_019973955.1 Trichonephila inaurata madagascariensis | reverse complement strand
CACACACACACTAAAAGCAGCGAGTTAGTTGTGTCGTTGTGCTGACTCTTACAGAGTTACGTTGAGTATGGATTTAATAGCAGTTTCATTTGCTCCCATGTTTCTTTCTGTTATATATATAACTGCGTTCTCCGTCTTCCTAAAAGTATTTACTTTCATCATTCTTCCACAGATATCAAAAATTCATATAATAAAATAAAAAAAATAAAGATAGGGATGTCACTCATTATTTTACGTCAATTAGTTATTTCCTCTTTTCTTTGTGTGTCTCTAAATGTTTATCTAGATATTAATCACAAATAGTCTTCATGGTTTCTGCAATGTTCGTCTTACCTTTGTTGTAGAATGCGGTTTTAGTCGGAAGTGTCTGAGGAGGTTAGCCAAGCACATCTTGATTTCCAGCAGAGCGAAGCGCATGCCCAAACAGTTTCGGGGTCCAGCACCGAAAGGAAGGTAAGCATACTGGGGATGCTTCGGCTCGTACCCCTCCATGAACCTAAAGGGCAGAGAAGAAATTCGATATTTCCATTAAAGGTGGAAAATAATTCTATGTTTCGCTTAAGTGGAAATCTACTTATATATTTTTACTAAGGATGGATAAATACTCTCCGAGTTTAGTTAGTTTAATTCAATGAAGCTTATAACTAATACACTCTATGTTGTATGACGAAAATGCAAAAATGTAAACGCATGCCTAGAAATAAAAGAAAATCAGCAAAAACAGAAATATGTCATTAAACAATAAATTATGTTCGTTTCAACAGGTTACATCAGTACAGTAAGTGATAATACCGGGGAATCAGGGGATTATAGATCTACCACTGGCAACACATCATGTCATTAACACGCCATGGAACATAAGCAATAAAAATGTGAATTTTGGCTTCTGTTCGTTCTAAAAAAAATCTCAATTTTAAATGTTCGTTACAACGAACATTATGGACGAATGCAACTTCCGTTTTGACTTCACAATTACAGCACACATTTTACACAGAACGAAAACGATCATAAAATTAGGCAGAACAAAGCGACTGCTACGCCGCTATACTTCAACAGCCTGTGGAATCAGCAACCATTTGTTCTGAGCCATTTTTCACAGCTCTGCGGCAATTGCAACGCATACAAACGATGACCAATCAGGTTCCAGATAGTAGTGTATAGAACATTTCAGCTCAAATGAGAGCTTTAAAATGTGAGAAAAAAACCTTTTCATGCTTTGACACAATTCGCCAAAAATGATGGCAACGTGGCTGTGTGTGTGTGTCTGTGTATTTGTAATTCTTTAAATAATTAGTTTTAATCCATTAAGATTTATTAATTATAAAAAAATTACTGTATTGTGTCATTCAAAATAATCATTATATAAAATTTCAGCTCAATGGAGCGCTTTCAAATGTATTTTATGAACGATTGAAAATTCCACGAAGATAAATAAATATATAGAGTGTAAGCTAATAGTGTAGGAATTGAAATAAAGATTTTTACTTAATTGAATGAGACTTTATTCAAGATAAGATCCTGACTCGAAAATAAAATATCTCTCAATGATGAATTTTCATAAAAAATTATATATATTGCTCAATATTTGTATTATAGAAACAATTTTCCTGTTAAGATGTATTACAATGGAAACTCTTATTCTCTGATTTCGCTATTGTATAGAGGATAGCGTACTTTAATCTAACATTAGTTTCTACTTGAATCTATTCATTCCCCCCCCCCCGCATACTTCATAGGCTCATAGATATTTTTAAGATTAAGAAATGACTGGTTTAGGATGAAGGAAATTTTACATATTTAAATGAAGTTTAAACAGTAGCCACGTATAAAATAGAAACAAACCAATGGAAGGTTTTACCAACAACCAAGGAAACAGGCCAAGGTCTTCTAATTTTATTATTAGAACTTCACAAGATTTTTCGTAACAAAAAGATACTAACCTTTCTGGGTTAAACGTTTCCGGATCGGGAAAAAACTCTGGATCGAAGTGCATGGCATAAACAATAAATTGAACACGCATTCCTTTCTCGAGCACGATGCCAGTGTCACCGAGTTTGTATTCTTCCACAGCAGTTCTTTCTCCCCTATAAAAACAGGAAAACCATACAAATATGTATGCCTTGAACTATAATTATTTGGATGCAAAATTTTCATATGAATACGTATTATTCTTAAGTGTGAGTATAAATTCATACATCCCAGGCCAATACTTGTTATGTTCACCATGAAAACGATGAATCGCAGAATTCAACGGGCATGAGCTTTACGAACCTCTGGAAATATGCTGTAGGCCAGGTGTTGGCAAACTTATAGCTGTGATGCGCCAAACTAATCTACCAATATATTTCAGGGTACCGCTCTGTAGGATATATTTATAATTATTCAATAAGTGCGGCAATGTATGTAATTCCGATTAAGAAAAGAGGTTTAAAGTTCAGATTTAATTTTATTATGTATTAATCATGCATCATTAAACGATATTTATTTATATAATAATAGCATAAAGTATGATTATTCCTTCAATATATATCAGGTGTCTCTAAATGAATATACGAGTTTTAACGCTTAATAGTATTTATTATGTATAACTTATAAGTATATAATATTCATACATGGAATGAAAGAGCAACTGAAAAAGTTTTGTTTGGTGGCATGTGTGTGCATGTGCGTGAAACGTATGTTAATTTTTCCTCCTACTCCACCAATCAACGCGCTAGTAGAAAAATGGTGACTAGTGAACAGAAAGCGTTTTGTGTTGTCCAGTTTACAAAGACAGAATTTTATGGATTATGTCGTATTCAGTGATGTATCAATGTTTCACCTCAGTCACTCAGTCAATGCGCGCATCTGGAGCTCAGAAAATCCTCACAAGGTGCTAGAATTGCAACGTGTATGGGCCTTTCGTTTTTAGAAAACCAACTGTAATTGTCTCTGCCTATCTTGATACTTTATAACTATGGCTATTTTCTCAATTAGAAGAAAGTGAACCAGGTAACTTCATTTGGCAGGCAAGATGATGCATCGCCTCACTGGCATCTCTCAGTACGCGATTGGTTGAGCATTACTGTACCCGACCAATGGATTGGCCACAAATGGTATCAAGATAAAGCTTGTTTCGCATGGCCTCCAAGTTCACCCGATCTGATGCCATGTGATTTTTATCTGTGGATGTTCATTAAGGATTGTGTGTACGTACCTCTGCTACCAGTGACCTTCTAGACTTAAGGCACAGGATTGAAGCAGCTGTTGCAAGAATTACCGCAGATACACTGAACAAAGTTTGAGATGAACCGGCATATTGACTTGATGTGTACCATGTGAGGAATGGTGCCCATATTGAACATTTATTAGCTTGTAGGTAAAACTGTTTCAGTTACTCTTTCATTCGATGTATGAATTATACCTGTACGTTATTTGTAATAAACACTATAAAGCGTTGAAACTTCTATATTGATTTAGAAACATCCTGTATAATTCATAGTCCAATGCAAAGCAATGTTCAAAACGAAGCATGGATGGATATTTCATTTTACAAGTATTACACAATAATTTTAATTTGCATTGAATGCTTAATGCTAAGAATAAGCTACATTTGAACCAAGGCTGTATGTTTTTAATACATAAAAAGTACAAAAGCTACATGCAAGCAGATTAAGCAGAATAATTTCATGAGAGAGAATTGAAAGTAAGAAATAAACTATACATAAAACGAGTAAGGCGTAGAGAGAGGAGATAGAGCGATTTAACTCTTTACTTTATTGCGAGATGTAGAGTGCCACTGTGAAATGCTCTGTGTGCCTCATCTGGCACCCATGCCGCAGGCTGCATACTCTTGCTGTAGGCAATGTAGAATGTACTTTCAAAAGAATGCTCGACTAGTGTATTATAAAATTTTGGATTATACTTCGTGCGAAAGCACATTGCAAGCTATTCCAAACATGTAGACAAAGATTAGAGATTGCAGACAAAATTACTCTATAGACAAAAATTACCGTTTTCGAACTATTACGTCTATACATTGAGCAAGTATGTTTGTTTGGTTGAGTGAAAATTCACCTAGAAATTTTGAGAAAATTGATTCCCAAGAGGGTTAGAGGAGGGAGGGGGATCAGGATACCTGACAGATAAAAGTTCCTTTTTTGAATATTAGACCCCAGACATAAAATTTTGGCAAACGTGTTTCTTTTGCTGAGGAGAGACCTGAAAAGAACGGGTTTTGAGGAATTCAACTTCCAAGCGGGGTTGCAAGGGATTACGAAGGTGATAGACGAAAAAATTCCTGTTTTTGATTTGTTAGACAAAAGATTTAAAATTTAGCAAACATGTTTCTTCGGTGGGGTAAAGTTTTGCTAAGAACAAGTTCTACGGAGATCGACTTTGAATGGATGTTGCGGTAGTTGAAGATAAAAAATAATAATTCCATTTTTGAGCTGTTACACCTACAGGCTTGAAATTTGACAAGCATGTTTCTTTTGATGAGTAGAGTTGTAAAATAGGTTTTAAGGATATAGATTCCAACAAGGGTTCAAAGAATATAACTACACAGTTTCCTTTTAGAAAATCAAGTTATGTCCTTTTTTTAAATCAAGAGGAGAAAATTATAATAATGTTTTTCAATACAATCAAAAGCTTAATGGTGGTACTTAGACATCAGTAACTTAAAAAAAACTATATATTCATACAAAATCATGAAACATCTATCGAAGCGGAAAGATAACGTCCAGTGAACTTATAAAACAACACTGTAAGTCAGTGCTTCTCAAACATTCAATATTCGCGACTCAATATTCAATCATTTTTTTTCATCGCGCCCTCCTCTATACAATAACAATGTATTAAATTCAATAGTACTATATACTTTAACGCTAAAGCTACAATACGACTTAAGCCTCTTGAGTGCCACTGGCGTATATAAACACCTCGTTCAGCCAAAGCATTAGTTTTCTCTGTGCACTACCGTCCATAAAATTTTTCCAAAGGCTTTGGAATGCAATAAAAGGACTTTGACAGTGTTTGCGAAGGAGGATTTACTTATTTATCCCTCTCTTTTCTCCCCTCCCCTCCCCCCCAAAAAACCATCACATATGAGCATCTACATGGAAAATGGTGGCATTGCGGAACGAATCACGTAACATTTATCTGGCAATTAAGGGATTAATTATGAACCTTACAAATTATCAAGATAAGTTTTAATTCAAACCCATAAGGTCACTGGTAATTATCAAACTTGTTCTTAACTTAGTATTGTTAAATTAATTATAAAATACATTGTATAGACTGATATATTTATAAGTAATTTGTATCAGTCTAAATGTGTATTTTATTTTTTATTATGACCAAATGTGTATATTTTGTTTATTTACTTTCATTAAATTAATAATTTTTTAAATAATCTTTTGTTTTCGATCTTTCAATAGGCTCGGGCCCACAGTTTGAGAAATTCTGCTGTAAGTGTTGATTGCTGGTACTTACGATACAACTGGAGGATGCATGCGAAGAGTCTCTGATACTATGGCGTCCAACACTTTCATGTCTCGCACGGCGTCGTAACTCATTTCACCCTGTAACAAAGTTACAGACAATGGGTAACAAATATACCAGCGAATTATTACACACGTTCACCTTCAATAACACATCAATGGTCCTGACTAGTTCAGAGAGAAACTATGTATTTATTTAGTGAAAATGAATTGTGCACTTTTCCAAGTAGGGAAAATTTTAGTCTGATCTAAAATCTGATATAATGAAGCTAATTTATTTCAAACAATATAAGGACATAGCACAGAAAATATGATTAAATAAATTTTCATATCATCAAAAATTTACATTATCTGTGCATTACAATTTATACTAATTTTAAAATTCTTCGATTCATACCAATAATAGAGGGTGTGGGGTACAAGAGAAAGGGAAACAAGTTAATGTTTCTGAAACACATATAAGAAATGGATGGATTTTAAAGCGGAATTTTAGAACAAATATCGTGGAAATCTTCAACAATGCGAGAGATTTTATTCTTGTAATTAGATTATGATATTATTGTAGGAAATATAGTAGCTAATTATAATTGTTCCACTCATGTCCTATCCAAATATCGGAGAAGATTTGTGAAAGGAATTTATAAAATATAATAACAGAAAGATTACGCGAGTTGGAGAGAGAGAGAATTTGTAACACTCCATCATATTTATCAAAAACTTCCTCCATTGTGTGATACTTTGGATAAATAGAAATATATATAAGAAATTAACCAATATTTATTTGTTGTAAAGTAATGATTAACTATTCCATTTTATCAATCAAATTTTGATTTAAAATTAAACATTTACTGAAGTCTTATCCTTTAAATAATTTCATGTTTTATGTCATTTTGGTAAAGTTTTTAAGACCCCCCCCCAGTGTTAAAGCAGATAAAAATCACTGATCTCAACTATTTTAAATGTTTGTGCTTCCTGACTGTGTGTTAGTAATTCTGACGTACTCATTAAGAGTTTCTTTTAAATATATTTCACAGTTTATTAACAAATAAAATATTTAAATTTTGAATAAGAACACTCAAAGCTGTTTGATTGACAACAGTAATTTGGGTCACAACCATGTCTATACAGGATGTTGCCACATTCGACGAATAAATTCAGAGGAAAGATGGTAGGCAACATGGGGATAACCAATACCCATAGAACGTGGAGTCGCATTCCACGTTTAATCGGTGAAAATCACTATATTAGCACCCATCAGGAGGACGATGTCCCTAGTGAGGGAAGTGGCCAAATATTTGGGATATACATATACTGCCTGAACACCACAATGACACTAAATATCTTGGTTTCCTACATCACGTCCTTCTGGATTTGCGAAGGGAGTTCCGGCCACTGCGCACCAGAACGTTTGGTTCATGCCAGAGGGCGCATCAGCACATTTTTCGATTGCGGTTCGTAACCACTTCCATGACACATATCCCAGAAGGACGAAACAGACGTGTTACTTTGCCTCTACACTCCCCATACCTCAATCCCATGGATTTCTTCCTCTGGAGCCACCTGAAATCGATTTCGTATGAGATGATGGTGGCTACTAAGGAGGATCACATGACACAGATCATCGACGATTCAGCTTATATCGCCATCACACCAGATTTCCTTGAATGCATCAGGGAATCTTTCGTCCATCGATGTCGGCAGTGTTATGACCTAAGTGGCCACAGCTTCGAACAATTCCTGGGACAACCACTTGTTGCATTTCTGACGTCGAGCTGTGATGCATAGTTCGTATTGTAAACATGTTTTACATCTAATAAATGTGGCTCTTACTTTTTATTGTCCCTTTTCATTTCACTCGACATCACACCATAACTATTTTTGCCAATTACTCCAGCTAAACGTGATTTGCGACCCCCTGATCTGTGGTGACTTGTCGTCCCCGTGCTGCCTACAACCTCCCCTTTGAATTTATAGGACAAATTCGGCAACACCCTGTAGATGTATTTGAATGTCTTCTGTTTGCTAAACTACTTTTCTGTAGGAAATGAGGAATAAGTTTTGTGAAATCTGTTTAAGGTATTTAATCTTCGAAATTTTTTTTTTCAAATAAGCTTACGTGTTTTTCAAACGCCTCGTCCACTTCTTTGATGAGTTTCTCTTGCCATTCAGGATTCGTTGCCAAGCAGTAGGCGACAAAAGTGAGCACCGTCGCAGTGGTTTCGTATCCAACCATGAAAAACATCACACACTGCGCCAATAATTCAGTGCTTGAAAGTTCTGTGAAAAATAACTTGTTACCCGCTTGAAAAAAAAGTATTATATTTAAAGCAATTTCAGATTGAATATTCATTTAATATGAGTAAAGATTGGAAGAAAATCAGTTTTCACTACGATCATATCTATACTTTCATTGTAATGGATGATGTTATTTAAATCAATTAAAGTCACAAACGCAAATTTTTAAAATCTTAGAAGCTAATTAAGTGTCCCAATCCCATCATGAAGTAATCATATTAAAGGAATGAAATAAAACAATTTTAAAAAATTAAGGTCAATTCCTACTTTGTTAGAAAAACTTACTAGAGCCATCTGTTGAAAATAAATCTAACTTCGTCAGAAATAATGCAAAAAAAATTAAAAATTAAAAATTAAGATTTAATTAATGAATTACTATTTGAAAAAACTGTATTAGCATCACAAGTGTCCTCCTCCACTATAAATTTAAAAAGTGTATTTGAACTTCAGTGGATTAATAAAAAAGTATTTTATTAACTACTGAAAATTTGAACTATATATATATAGGGAGAGAATAAACTAATAGTAGGAATTAAAATGAAAAAAAGTCTGGAATAAGAAAGAATAAGTGTTTCTTATATGACATTCCCACTGACTAAAGGGGTGTTTTTTTACAATACTTATATAGAATCAGAAAAATCAAAGATTTTAACAAAAAAATGCTAAATTTTTGATCGAGAAATTTTGTGATAAGATCAGTTATCCTAAATTACAATAAATAGAAGAATTCGCTATTTTTCAAAAAATTAATTTACACTTTTATATTTGTTGCATCTTAATTCATCGATTTAAAGTGAACTCACATGAAGTGTAACCAGATAGGCTCATTATGGAAAGTTTAATAAATAATTTTCTTAGTTCATTTTGTAAGACAATCATGATATCAAATGAAAAATGTAGTTGATATTAATTTAAAACTACTAACATTTGAATACTTTTGATATAAAATACACTATATGAGTCATTTTAATACAAGCTGAGTTGTGCTAACTTTCTTAAGTCTCTAGTATTGATCAATTTTATATTTATGAGTAAAAATAAGTTAAAACTACCCTAAACTCTGGCACATAACGCACACCTAAGCTTTTAAGTTACATTTATAAACTTCTAGGAATATTCGCTTTATAACGCGCATCCCCTTTTATTACGAAAAATCTGAGAATATACGTGAGCAATGCCTATATGTTTTAGTCATTTATTCAAGATATCATCCCAAAATGTTGAAAAAAATAGTATATACTTCTATAACTACAACCCTTTAAGTTTATAAAGAATATCATTTCTTTTAAATAAACGGTATTTGGTATACCTAGAAGTCTAATTTTTTTTATGCTTATCTCTCTCTTTTTTTTTTTTTATTTTTAAAGCTATCATTTTCATACCCGGCGTATAACGCGCACCCGTAAGTTTCGGGCTTATTTTTGTGTTAAAAGTGCGCGTTATACGCCGGATTTTGCGGTACTTAATGAACGACAACGCAAGTTTAACGATCTAAAATTATCCACGTATATAACCAGTAATACTTTTTTTTTCTTTTTAGCTATTGCTGTAACAGATATTTTCATCGTTGAATTTAACGCGTAAATGCTAAGTGATTAAAACTAATGATGGTCACATGATAAATGTAATCACGTGTTCTCCAATGGACTCAGAACTGCTTATCTTCTTGTAAAATTGAAATACGATTTCGAACTTGATAATTGAGTAAAAATGTTCAAATAGTAAGATTCTTAAAAAAAATTTAAAAAATCGTATTTTATTCACGTACTTTTAAATTAACTGCATTTTGCTTACCTATGCGCATTATTATTACTGACAAATATGTACTTTTTGAAAGAAAGTTTCTTTAAAAATCAAAAGTTTGAAACAGCGCAGCGTATGAACTGATTATCTGGAAGCATACGATTACATTTATGATGTGACTATGATGTCAAAGGAATTTATGAACTAATTGGCTAGAATCACGCGATTGCAGTTTCATATGACTAATGACGTCATATGAATGAAGTTCTTTGATCTTTCAAATTCATCATTTTTATATAAAAACTATGAATTAGGAATTCGGCAGTAAAAATTCAAAAATAAACTAACTTTTATTCTTGCTGATAGAAGGCGCCATTTCATTGTTCGTGACACTTCCGAAACGGTCAGTTTCATCTTCGACTGTTTCTTGATTCTCATTTTGGTCGGTTTCGTCGACGATGTCCATCAACATTTGCAAAAAGTCGTTATATCGCTGAAATGAGACAGTACAAAGTGAACATCTCTCGTACTTGCTTTATCATTATTTAATTCTCAAATAAGAATTTAGGAAATAAAAAAAAAATCTTAATTATTTCTGACTAACTTCGTAAAAATGGCCCTACGTTTTATTACTATTTAAGTCTGAAATTAGATTCATAAAATAAATACTTTAAATGTAACACTTACTGTTCCTGTTTCCTTCCGCTGTTTGATAACACTCATAGTAACATCTCTGAAGAAGTTATCTTTATCAAAGACCATTGGATTTAATGAGAAAGGTACCCACTTCAGAACCCAACCAGGAACGAGCACTAAGGCATAGAAATCTTTCGATTTAAGACATGTATATAGAAAACTAATATTTACAGATCAAGAAAAAAGGCTACCGAATAATTCTTCAGTGATATTTCATTAAAATTATTCACTGCCATTTTTTAAAGCTATATTACACAAAAGGATTTTTTCCGGAAAAACAAATCGTCAGATGTTGTTATTGAACACAAGCAAAATATCGCCTACTACAATGATTTTCATGCGCCATTTTTAGCAATAATTCAGAAAAATCACTAATAATTAACAGTAAGTATTTTTTATATTTGTGCATATTTTGTTATCGAAACTAAAAATTTAAACGTGGCGAGAATTGGGGGGGGGGGGCCAGTTAACCAAACAGCGCAGGACGGATTATAGTATCTTTTATACAAAATAAATGGGAGTTAATGAATAGCAATATTGAAGTGCAGTAATGAAAAAATATTTTCAAAAGAGTTTGTGGTTGTCTCCACCAAAGAACCGACTTCCTGTTTTGGAAATAATGACTCCCCAATCCCCACGTAGTTTCACGTGGGAAATTACTCAAGACAGGACGATACTGACGCTTAAGTTGGAGGTCAAGTCAACATTTGACCTCTCTTCGGTCAATCCGACAGAGAAATGACAAGCGTATCTCCCATGCCAATCTCTGGCTTTAAAATCCAACGCACGAGGGGTGACAAGGACCACCTGGCTACGTCTAAACACAAATAATTCTGCATCACGTGTCTCTTTTGAAGTCATGACATATTCCATTTTTAAAGAGAGAGGAAAAGAATCCCACACACTTCAGGAGACACTTCTAGACTCTCCCAAATTATTACACTGACTTTCAGACTCTCTTCCAGATTTGTTTGTAAGCTCTAGCACCTACGATGACTTCTCAAGGCTCTCCATAACAAGCATCAAAATTCGTCTTAAGCAGCTTTCACGTTAGTAAAGTTCTCCGACTGCCATGACACACCGGAGGGCTGGAGAAATGTTCGGTCTTAGAAATTCGTCATGCAGTATTAATGCTCAGATTATTATGATGTCATAGCTTTATAATTTTACTAGAATGAGTTTTAAGGTTTTAGAAAGAATCATGCCTTAGTGAAATAAACAAATAAATGAAGAAAATTACAAATTTCTTGCACTTTTATTATTATTTTTCATTAAAAAAGAAACAAGGGTGATCCTAAATGTCTTTCATGTCAGGTCTTGAATACTGTCCATCCCATCTTGAATGTTTGTTTCGTTTTTAATCATCATACCGAACCACTTTTTTTAATTGATCTGCTTTAAAAATATCTGGCTTGGTGGGAAAAAACCCCACCAAAATCTGCTTGCTTTTATATTCAAGTGGTTACACTTTTACTATATTTAATCTGAGTTTTTATACCTTTTACTACTGAAACTGTTTTTATCAGAGCATTTTTTGCTCTATTTTATTACGCTCGTAATATTTTAAATGTTTAACGCAGTGTAGTCAAAAATTACGAGGTTCGCCGCCAACAGCCCTCGTGTTTCTTTATAGTGTGATGTAAATTAAATACTAAATCGATTCTTGTTTACTTTTATAATAGAGTATTTCTCATGAATAAAAGAGATTTGTTGGCCATAGAAATAGAGCCAAGGTTTTTCTCGGCATGATGGATCTATGAAAATTGTTTTTGATAGGTATCAGCACTTTAAGTGTCTTCTGTAAGAATTGGGTGTAAAAAATATAGGATCAGCAATGAGGAATCACAGCAGCTCAAAAACTTTCTATCCATTACATATTTATAGCAGATTAAATTGGAAGGAATTATACTCCCCAAAATGTAGCCATGATATAATACAGTTCAGCATAGAGAGATGCATCTCTACTTATGAACAGAAAAACTTCCCCAAGACGGCTTGAAAATTGTAAGCCAACAATAATTTATATTCTTAAAACCATAGTATAAGAATTATTAATGAATAAAATTGACTTTTTGACTGAAAACCCATTCTACTAATAAAGCGTATTTACATAAAAATGTGTGTGTATTTTATTTATAACAAACATAATTTTGAACCAATATTCAATAATTATGTTTGTTTTTTTGTTTTTTTTTGAAAAAAAAAATCTTAATATTTTTTTTATTTAAAATTCTTATGACAAAGAAATCCTAAGTAGGAGAGCATCTGTATTTTCTATGGAATCATTCGAGTAAAACAGCTATTAGTCATTTCACCCCTTAGCAATTTAGAGAGATTTTCAATAGCAACATCGTATATCTGGTACAGTTTTTTCATCAAATAGGAATTATTCTCTTCAACTTTGATAAACCTGAGAGCGTAAAAAAGGGAAGTATTTTTTAAAAGTACTCACATGCAAACATCATACGTGGAACGGTGAAGTCGGAGAAGTTTTTCCTCACGTTTTTCACGAATTCATTGTCAGGGTCATTGTGGGACTCGATCTTGGTACCGAAAGCAGACTTAGCGATGACGTCCATCGTATACGCACCGAATGCACTACACGAAAAGAGGATTTGTCATTTAAAGCACAAGAAGTTTAGATTATCTAAACAACTTCTTATTCATACTAATTGAAAGCTGTTTGAGTACTTGCATACAGTTTTAAAGGAAAATATTTAGAGGAAACACATATGAGCTTTTCAAAGCTAATACGTAAAAAAAATGTCTTCTGAAAACTGATGGAAGTTTAACTTTAATTAAAACTTCATTTGCATTCAAACGATTTATTTCAATGTCTGGATTACACCAGGTATAGTAATTATATAACTCTAGCTTACATATCTTTGTTTCCTCTTAACCAAAAACTAAATTAATTCAACAATGAGATTAATAGACTGTTATGTAAGCGTGTTGCTCAACCGGTACGTAAACTTAATTTTATATAAACGTCTTTCCGAAAAACATTTTTTTTTTTTTTTTTTTTTGCTGCTATCATTAAGGTATCCGACTACGTTCGAAACCGTGATTTTAAAAAAGCGCATAAATGGATAATTTTCATGATATTTAATGTCACTTAGATTAGAATATATGTATAAAATTGTTTTAAGGACATTTTTACAAAAAGAAATAATATTTAAATACAATATTTTGGCAAAAAATTAACTAGGAATAATCTTTTATTCAAAATGTTCTCCTTTTATAAAAAATGCTTCTAAAATAATAATATTTCGCTAATATAAAGTAAAAACTTCTCCAGAGACTCTGAACCAGGATTTTTAAAAAATTCACATTATTTTCAGAGTTACCACCCATTGAAATAATTATCGCCGCTTTTTTTTAAAATTGCTCCCCTCTGTTGTCGTAAAATACGGATAAACCCACTTCTAAGTTATGTATTTCAAAAATTCTAGTTGAGCCTCTGTACAGAGGTCTGAGCTATATACAAGCAAAATATTATTATAATAGAAGCATTTTTCACAAGAGGAGAATATTTTGAAAATAGGTCATTCTATGTTCATTTTTTGTCAAAATATTGTACTTAAATAATTTTTTATTGTAATAATATTCTCAAAATAATTTTATATACATTTTCTAATCCAAGTGACACCAAATATCATAAATATTATCCATTTATACATTTTTGCTAAATCTCGGTTCTGAACGTAGACGGATACCGTAAACCTAGTTTAGAAGGCTTTGGAATACAATAACAAGGCTTCGTGAATGATTTACTTATTTCAGAGAAAATTTGCTTATTTACTTCTCCCTCTTCGAATGCACCACAATTGCATGCCTATGCGAAAAATGGTGTCACTGGGGCGTGTGAATCAAGTAATTTTTAATCGGCAGTAAAGGGATTAAAAGGATTTTCGTTTATGTGGTTGATGGTCTTAGAAATACTAGAAACAGATTTTAACGATATTAGTTATGCGATTAGGCAAATAAAGTACCAAAAATAATAAAAGTAAAATACGACAGCTACGATATTTATGCTATGTTGTTACTGGGATAAATTCGTAAACTGGGATTTGCCAGAATAATCTGTTTATTTTTAAAACAAGAATAAATAAAATGAAGAATAACAATTAATAAATTAAGTGAAACATTTAAACGCGCGTCCTTGCCTAATTGATTTTCATTATGTTTTTAAGAGTTATTACTGCTATGCCGATGTGCGTCTGCCTCTCTTGCGTTCTCAACCTCTTCTCTCTGTGTTCTAATGTCTCTTATCTCGCTGACTCTTCCGTCGGAGTCATTACTCTTTCGTTTCCTTTCGAAGCCACCTGGGAGGGGGATGCTAGGGGGCTTGCAGTAGCGCGTAGTGCCACCTACTTCACATTTATAGTATGTGTGATTGCAGTTATAATATTCGCATGATCGTGTGAATGCTCATCAGTGCAGGTAAGTCGAAAATATACATTACAAGATAGAAAGAAAAAAATAAGTTTGTAGGACGAATGTTCCTTTCTCATATAACTTTCCCAACTTGAATTTATTCCATGAAAAAATGAAAGAATTTGATTACTCAAATTGACAAACTGAAAATTTTTACTATGCTGTCAAGTCCCAGATGGCTTTGAAAGGAGAAAAAGCGAGTTCCAATCGCCTTCCTACCAAGAAATCATCACTGTACCTTACAAAAATTACAGTCTTTGTCAGGAGGTATGAGGGTCCATCGAACATGATTTCTGCTCAGACTATCAAACCACCACAACCAAACCGTTCTCTTTCTCAGATGTTAGAGGTCGTTTTGGAGGTCATGCAGTTGGTTCTCGTTTCCCTACAGTTAAAGGTACATATGTGTCAGAGTTTATCAGGTAAACGAACGGTCGCCCACACATCCCTGTTTTAATGCACCGCACATCTCTGTACCAATGAGATCTTCTGTATGCAGAAGGGAATGTTAAGCAAACAATAATCTCCTTGTAAACAAACTTTACCCATGCAACTTTCTGGAATCAGTAATCCTTGCAATTTAAGTTTTTATAGGCAGATGAAATTCTACAAACAGAGAGATGTGAAACTATTAATATCAATCTTTATTGATCGTCGTAGCTCATAGACAATTTTCCTTAAGCTTTCTCTATACCAAACTGTCGCCATTAGTTGCAGACAACACTGGACATAATAATAAAGTATTGAGCAGTATGTAATAGAGATAGAGCCTTATTTCAAGTTTCCCGTCAATTCGTTACTTCTGGCTAATATGCAAGCGTTGATGACTACTTAATATAACTCCCTTTCTTCATCGAATGTTACAAAAGACATACACTACGAAACAGGCCGAGACGAACGAAGTGCGGAAATCAGCACCTACGTTTACAAAGAATTTTTCTTAAAGAATTTTTCTGTAATGTATACATATACATTACGGAATTTATGATAAAAATTTACAGCTTAATTTGGATGGACTGGTTTTATCATTCGTTTAATAACTTTGATAAACTCATATAAATATGCAAATTTTCTTAATTTCGAACACCAGAATATTTAGGCAATATATATATTTGCATATTATATAGATAAACCGATTCCATTTTAGTTAGCACATAAAAAACACAACAAAATACCCTTTCATATCAACAGGTTTTCCTTTGCTACAGTGCTTTTCACACACTTCTACAAGTGTTTTGGAGCAGTCGTTCATAATAGATGACATCTGAAATGAAATGAATAAGAGTTCAAGGTTTAGTCTGCAACCAATAAAAATTGCGTTTTTGCATATCGCAAAATTCCATACAATTAAATATCTAGTAATACGATTTTACACATGATACGATAGAAATAAATCAGTAGAAGAGGAGAAATATCATGGAAATTATGTCTGTTTGAACATTCCTAGTTGCTTGCATACTATGTTATACTTCGGAAAAGCTGATAGATAGATTTATATGAAATTTGAGTCGCCCATCCGGTATAGTGATTAGTGACGCTGACTGCTGTGCCATAGGGACTGGGTTCGAGTCCCGGAGAAGGCATGGAAGTTTGTAAATGTATAGTGCCTTTGCGTCATGGGGGTTCTCTAAATAGCCGTCGAGCCGCAAGTCTACTCGTGAGGTTGGTGGAAGGCGAAGATAGGTGGGAGGCCTCTGACCACCCCCAGGTTGTTCTCCATGTAAATTGGGGTCGAACCGAATCAAATCGCACGGCTACCTATATGGGGTTCAAAGCTACGGATAACGGCAGGCGTACTTCTAGTCCCTTGCCACGATGAATTTCGTGGGCTTTGATCTGATGCTACTGTTGATCAGGCAGCATAAGTAACAACGACAACAACAATGGAAATGTAGTGTGATATATAACAAAAAGTATACCATTCAAAAGTCCTTCTTTACTAGTGAGTGAGTGAATACTAACGTCGCACTGGTCAGCTTCATGGGGGCTTTTGGCGACGGCATTTTGGCTTTGAACCATGGTCAAGTGACGAGGACTACACCTGAGCTATCCCCCTTCTCCTTACTACCACACCACACCAACGAGAGGACATTTGAGCTCTAGACAGATTTTACGAGTCATTTTCTATAAACAAGGTTACCATTAAAACTCCCAGAACAGGGGTGTTTCAAGTAAATACAAAATGAAAAATGAGTGTCTTATATGAGATACAATCTCGTCTCTCACAACCAGATAGGGTGTGCAGTGTGACGGTGTACTGTACAGGAAAAAAGGAGAAGTCCTTGTGACAGTCGATCTCATTCCTTCGCAAATCATCTCATTAGCTCCGAGATGGCTCTTGGAGACAGATGGCGAGATGCGATGTTCTTCCAAAAGCGTGCAAGACATTCTCTATAGCAGTATCTCCAACCTTTTTATCGCCATGCACCGGTTAACATTCGATATTTTACCGCGGCCCACTGAGGGTAGAACGTTGATTGCTTATATCTTATATTATTTAAATTTAGTAATTTTAATTTAATTGTATTTGAATATGCCTTCTGAATAAAATACATTTGCACCAAAAATGAATATAAAGTGATTTAGCATGCAATATAAAAGGATTTCCGTGGAAAGTCGCAATAACCCGAGAGAAATACACTCCAGTCATTAAAATGGGAAAAATTTAATGTTCCTTGGGCAGCCCAGTGCCATAGGGCTGAAGTTAGGGCACGTGTCTGGCTAATTCAAGTGGCGTATGTCCTCACCTTCCACGTAATCCCCCACCAACTGAGCCCTAAGTAAACGAGCGTTGTCGTCTATAAACGGGAACTTTTTTTTCCTAATGGGGCTGTAGATTGATGTTTGACCGTTGCAGACCTAGTTCATTCTCCGAGAACTGGTATCTATTTCTAACGAAGCACCATACAGTTGGTATACCAATCACTGCGAGTAAATTTGACACCCAGTTTCCTCCCCAGGGTGAGGTACCTGAATTCTGACGATGCGATAGTGCTGTAGGAATTTAATTTAGCCGACTGCAATTAAGCCAACTAGGCACTCCAGGGATCTTTCACGTATCACATAATCATAAAACATGAATTCTGTCTAATTTTTGCTTCTTGAAAATCCACCGACTTGGGCCGGGCTCGAACCTGCAAACTTGGGTGTACAAAGCCCTCGCCAAATCAATTACCCCACCCAGCCGATTATAAACGGGAACTTAGCTCCTGAAAAGTCAAACAAAGGGATCTAATATCTCCTCTCTGTACCTCATAGTCGTGGATGGTTTCGTAAATTAAGGAAAGGAGGCAGAGAGATGTTGCCAAGATCAAGCTAAGAGTGGACGGTTATCACACGTTGGAGAATACCATATTGATCAAGCTATAAGGAACAACCCGAAACCATCTGTGCAAGAAATAACGGAGACCTTCATCGTACACCGGAAAATGGCTTAACCCTCTGGTTAATATAGGTTGTATGAGAAAGTTGGATCATTGGGTTCCACATAACCTGACAGTTGAGCAATGAGATGCTGCTGTCATCACTCATCAAAAGTTAATAAGCTTTGATGGGAAGGTTTTATTTCTTCCTCCCTATTCTCTTTAATGCGAAGGTTTTATTCCTTCCTCCCTATTCTCTTTGATGGAAAGGTTTTATTCCTTCCTCCCTATTCTATTTCATGGGAAGGTTTTATTCCTTCCTCCCTATTCTCTTGACTTGACACCATCTGACTATCATCTACTTCGTGCGTTGAACAATTCCTTCAGTCAGAAAATCTTTGAAGAGCTTGATGCTGTAAAAACTGCCTTCCAAGACTCTTTTGACTCGATACCACCGGAATTTCCCCGTCATGGAATTCTTCTCCTACCAGAAAAATGTCAAGAGGTTATAAATAGCGATGTGGACTAAGCACAACCATAGGTAATGTTCATTTTCCGTTTATTTTCTCTGTTTTATGGGTAATAAAAAACGGGTAGAACTTTTGCCCACACCCAATAAAAAGTATGTGATTATTAATAATAGCCATGTTTATTACTTTAACCGCAACATATACATTAGAAATCTTCTATACCTGTCTCATCCTCTTCGAGGTGAAAGCGGGAGTGATGATGGTACGAACTCTTTTCCAATCTTCCCCAACCATCAAGGAAACCATCGCGTCTGCAATGGGATCATAGGTCTTCATTATCTGCGAAATATAGAAAAATATTTTTATAATTAAATGTTTAACCAAATATAAGTTATCCTATATAACCCAAACGAACTGAAAAACAAGTCACATCTTTGAAAGTGCTGCGAATATTTAGATGTTAAATCTCGAAGCTGTGATTGCCTTTTGACGAAGCCGTAACAAGACATGCGGTCTCAATTTACAGTTATTGTTACCCCATCAGCGAGATTGTAATGTTGCAGCAAAAAGCGGCGGAAAACTTGACATGAAACACCTTTATAGTCACAGTGAATATTGGTATGATGTATAGAAAACAAATTTTTTAAAAAAATAACACTTCTCAAGGCTATTTTAAAAAAATCCCCCAAAATGATGCGCAGACACAAGTTACCACTAGAATCTTAAAAACACAACTATATTTGTTAGATGATGCAATATGGTAATTCTATAACGTTTAATTTTGAAGGCAGGTCGCAAAATATACCTCAAAAAAATCTCGATATAACATTACATTTAACACAGTCTAAAAAAATTTCAAGAAATAAAACTCATTCTGGATGCATAGTATCATTCCTCATGCGAGCCTTCCAAATTTTGTGCGTTTTGGGCCCATTTTCTGTTTTTCGTTTCATCGATCTTGCACATACACACAGCACCAACACCAACTGCTGTTATTAACAATAACATATAAGTTTTAATTCTACTTCTTTTTACTTTCTATTCGCATCATGCCAAGGGTTTTTATAATCTAATCTGAATTTCTAATTCATTTTAAAATTTATCACAAATTACGAGGGTTGAGGCATAAGTCATGGCAACTATTTTTTTTTCCTTGTAGTATGTGTGAACGGATCACAAAAGTATATGTGTCGTGTGGAAGTTCTGTAGGCATAGTGTGTATGCAGAACAACAGATGGATCTGTGATAGATGATAGTAGCGCAGCGAGAGCTGAAATCAGTCAGTTGGTGAGTGTCATGTGAGATGGAAGTAACCTGTGTTGAGCAGCGTGCTTACGTCAAAATAGCCGTACTCCAAGAGAGAAATTCGCCCTGTCACTTTGATCTCATTCCCAAGATTAAGGAACCAATACGTGGTAGGCGATTTGCAACACGAGAGGACATTGCTAATGCTGTGCGCCAATTTCAATGCTGAGGCCGATGGTATTCAGTGCCTCTCACATCATTGGCAGCGTGTGGTGACAGTAGCAGGGGACTAGATTGCGGGTCTTTAGGCCCAGGTTTGTCATGTTAACTTTATGTGTACTGTGTTGTCATTCTTTTGCACAGTGAAGGCCATATTGCCCTATATATATACTATCGTAATAAATTAGAGTGTTACAATATTTCAGTGATATTCATTGTCCACACATGCAGTTAACACCTCGTCCTTTCGTCTGTATATGTCACATTTTCCATCCGGACTGGTATCTTCAAGAAAAAAAATAGTTACCATGACTTTTGGAGCAACCCTCGTATACTCATGGTTTTTCTGCAAAAATTTCAGACTTACTCTTCTGTAGGGAAACACGTGAAAATCCTTCACAAAGACATCTCGCAGAACATTCGGGTCTGTAATGGTCACAGTTGGTTCGCTTCCCTGAAAGGATCTGAAAAAAGAAAGTCAAATCGATAAGTAGCACTATAGTGAGTAGGTGTTTATTATCATAGCACTATAAAGCAATACTAAGGCTATTGGCATCATACTGTTACTTTTGAATCATGGTCAAGTGACGAGGATGATACCTAAGCTGCAACCCTCTCTCCAGCTTGCCACACTATGTCATTGAGTGTCGACAAACTTAACACGCTTTGGCCTCCTCTACACGGTGGGTCTTCAGTGGCATCACTGGGGCTCAAACCCATGACACTTCGCCACAATTTCGTGACCATCACCACTAAGCTACCATGTTCACCCCCGGTTTTATGAGAATTCATAGCCGACATTTCACAGTATTACTCATTTTCTACCTGAAATAAATATAACGGCACAACTTCCACGCACTGATGCAAGAAACAAAATGTTTTATCTTTACGAACCTGTTTGAACAAGAGTTAAATATTATTGAATGCCCTTGTCAATTAGTATAGTTTGTTTGGTAATTCTGATTCTAAAAACTACATATATATTTTCTGTACCGCTTGCAGTTTTTAGAAAGCACTTGTTCTCAGAAATAATAAGTAGATGTACTTCAGCAGCTTAGTTTTTTTTATCACATATTTAATGAAACATAGAAAAAGTTTTTTTAAAAAAAAATACAATTTTCTTAGAACAAAAAAAAAAAAAAAAAAAGAGTACAAGGGCTCTCTCAACATCTTTGACAGTGATATTACTAAATATTTTATTACTCCATTTGACTGTGCTAGTAGTTTCTCAGGAATTACTGTGCTGCAGATGGATCTCTTTTAACTATGTTTTGTTGTTAAATTGATTTTCGTAAATTATACATTGCAAGGGAATTTCAAGGGAATCCACACTCTTTTGTAACACTTCAAAAACTAATGTTCGCTCATATACGAACAGAAGTAGTTAATGAATTTAATCAAAGTACTTATGAAAAGATGAAAGATGAAATCTTAGAGGAACTTTTCATGAATGGAAACCAGAAGGAAATTTGGTTAGTTTAATACCAATTACACAAATCTGTCAATTTTTACATTTCTTACAAAACCAGTGTTCAAACCGTTCTTTTTTTCTCTCTGTGAAGGCAAAAAGGATAAAAGAAACGGTTTCGAACTGTGTTCTCACTTTAAAGAATTTTAACTCCATAAAATAAAACGAAAGATATCAGAAAGATAAACAGAATAACGCTTTATACAGGGTACCCCAGGATCATTGGGAAAAACTTAAAGGAGGGAGGTAGGGGATATCACAAGCCCATTCAGATTTGCATAGCAAACCATGGTCTGAAACATCTTCGTTCGGCTCTAGGTGGCGTTATTCACAAAAGCATTTAAGGAAACCGACCTGCATTATCGCAGTCATTTGAGCTATCATCACCCTCAGAGGTGTATGGAACGTTTTACAAACACCGAGCTGGCTGATGTGCATTTGATTAAGGGTTTACAGAAGGAGCAGAAAGATTGTATCACGAAACGTACGTAGAGAGATGCACCGTACCACCGAATGACACAATGTGTGGGAATATGGATCGTTACGAGGTGAAGGTATAATGAGGGTGGGCTACGAGTGATTCGAACTCCCATCATGGTACGCGCGGATTCCTTCAAATGATATCGAACACATTTCCCTCCATGCATGGAACTAAATATGTCCGTTGGATTGCGTGGCCCACTTCCATTATGCCTATTACCTCGTGATGCTCCATATTCACACTGATTGTGTAGCAAATTAGAAAACATCCGGAGGTCTGGTGTATCTATCTGTGGGTACCTTTCACGACGCAATCTTTCTACTGCTTCTGCATTTCCTTCTGCCTATTCTTAAATCAAGTGCATATCTGCCAGCAGCAGCCCACACCGAAATTTTCCCCGGGGGGGCCGCGCCCGGAGTTGAAAGTTAACCATTCTTGTATCATGCTATTTTTGATTTTGTCGATTTTCAGGAACAAAACACAGTAAAAAACTATTTATTGAATAAATAATTAGCATTAATTAATAAAATTAATCATTAATAACAAATATTTAATTAATTTTACGTACCCTCCCCCCTTGTGTGCGCCACTGTCTGCCAGCTCAGTGTCTGTAAAACGTTCCATGCTCCTCTACAGGTGATGACAGTTCAAATGACTGCTATAATATAACTCTGTTAGCATGAATTCTTTTGTGAGCAACGCCACCTAGCGCAGAATGAAGATGTTTCAGACCATGGGTTGCTATGCAAATCTGAATGCTTGTGATATCCCCTACCTCCCTTAAAATTTTTCCGAATGATCCTGGGACACCCTGTATAGGAAAAGAGAAAAGCTCATTGTGTGACGGGTCTTTATCGCGCCTTCTAAACTAATCCTCTTGGGAAATTTTTGGGGCCAGAATGGCATTTCAATCCAACCTTCTCAAGAAGAAAACGCGATATGCAGATTAGTGAATGATTATATATATTGGAGTTTTTGCATTCGCGAGCAAGTCGGCTGGAGGTCGGAGGGTATTATAGGAGCCATATAGAAGTCGGTTAGAAGCCAGAAATCTGTATAGAAGATGGATCAAGTCGGATAATAATATATATATATAGAAGATTAATATTAAAGGAATTGAATACAAGAGAAAGATATAAAGCTTGGTTGCTGATCGGCGTGTGATATTGGTAAGAGATTAATTATTAAAGTTTAATTATAGAACGGACTCTAGCTAGTTAAGGAATCTGCTGTAGATGAGGTTCGGAGGTTAATTTATCACAAAGATAGTGAGTAGGATTTCAGGCGCTAATTTAACTTAATATTAATAATTGCGTCGTATCATTCCTGATCTGATTTTCCTAATAAGACTTGTGTTCCATTGATTAATATATATATTGGGATAATAACAAAAACTAGATTTATTATGGAAGATTCGAGTAGTTAATCATTTATCCCTACAAATCTAGGTCGCGTGGATGGAGAGATGATATCCCCTGGTAGGGGGGTATCACGATTGTACTTACCCAACTACACGTCCAAAATTCTTTGTTATGTCTTTTACAAGATCAGCGATATTCTAAAAAAAATTATATTTATTAAATAATTTGGAAAATAGAAATTAAAATAATAAATGATACAGTTGGAACAAATTTTATTATATAATTATGTTGCACACATATTTCTGAGTGCTAAATTTACTTGTAATAAATTGAATGCTTCTATAAATATACGTGATGTGTGAAAAAAGTATGACTAACTTTAAAATACTAATCGCAAATAAACAAGCAAAGATATGCACTTGCGGCCTTTTATGTGTGTTCCATAAAGAAAATACCAAAGTTTTTATACAATGTTATAATTTCAGGATTTCAAGGTGCGTACTAACAGATGCGAGCAAAATATCGGGTCCATCGAAATGTACCAGAGATGAACTATTTCTCGCATAAAATAATATCTATGCCACATCAGAATGTATAATAGAATGTTTCATGAAGATTTAATTGGAGAAAAGGTATTTTTTAATAAGTAGATAATAATACAAAATTCTTAAGCTCTTAAAAAAATGAAGACTAAATTTAAAATGTCTCGGAGCTTTACGAAAATTATTCAAAGAATGGAGTACTTATGACATTTCTTATAAAGAGTTTATGGCCTACTCACTTTCCTGCTGATAATGTAAAACATGTAGAAGGTACTTGCGCGCGGTATGTACGGAATACCTCGCTTTTTCCAGTAATCATCATTCCTCGAAGAATACCTGCAAAAGAAATTTTTATTTGGTACAAAATTAACTTTAGTAAATTAAGAAATATTAACTGAATATATATATTTTTTATAATGGCAGATTGTGAACAGTTACAGAAAGTATAAAGCCAAAAGAAAACAACAACAACTACAACAAAGAAGCTGAAACAGAGTTCATCAATTTAACATACTTCTAGCCTCCCAGTAACGTTCGGCAAAAAACGTCTTGTGCAGAGCTGGACATTGTAAAAGATGTGCAGAGTCCATGATCTCTCTAGAGCTGCACAGAGTGCATATCGGAGGAAAAACAACTTTGAGGTGAAACAGATGGTTTCACAGGCAGTCATGTCAGGTGGCTCGACGAAATTCAGCGACCGCTCTACGCCTTGGGCCATAACGAAAATTCTATATAGCACTCCTCCAAGACTTGTGGAAAACACGGTTGCAGAGGTCTTTCTGAGCACGAGCTTTCATAGATCTTTTAATAAGATTTTTAATGAAATAGGAGGACAGAGTGAGTGAATATTAACGTCGCACTGTTCTGCTACACGAGAGCTTTTGGCAACGGACCGCGTAATTTTGAACCATGGTCAAGAGACGTGGACGACACCTGAGCTGGCACCCCCCTCTCCTGACTACCACACCACACCAACGGGAGGACGTTTGAGTTCTCTACAGATTTAGCGTGATTCGCTACCCTACACGGTGGGTCTTTAATGGTACTGGGCTCGAACTCGTGACAAGGCCAGCCACGTTCCGATACTTTGATCATTCGGCTACCGCGGTCACGGAATAGGAGGACATCGGGCGAGAAACTTTCTGCATGACAAGAACACCCTTTTTAGCCAGGAAGTCAGCTTTCTCGATACCCGGAACTCTGCAGTGGGCAGGATTTCCACTGAAGGACTATAGTTTTCCCAAGTGTTTTAAGATCCGGACGATAATCCATTACACCATGTGTTGTGAGATTGTTATCGGAAACGATAGCCAACAGAGCAGCTCTGGAATTGCTGAGGATAACAGCTCTGGTAAATTTTTTAAGTGGCACTGCAGCTGGGACATAGCTGTGTGAATCGCAGCAATCTTACCGTCAAACGCAGTACCTCGACCCACAGAGACATAGAAGGAAAAAATTTCGGAGAAAACTCAGGAACCTGCTGTAGGACTATGAGACAGGAGGGATCCATGGGTAAAGATCCGAAGCCATTCTGATTCAGGGTGAAGAATATTAATACTTTGAGAGCAGGGCTTTCAAAATAGAAGGGTTTGTGTTACCGTTTGACCCAGATCAAGATTAACTCTACAGAAAATATAAATCATCTTTTTTCTTTGGATGATATTAGCTATCTTCATCTCATTTGAATTCAGTGTTAATTTCATATTTCTGGTTTCAACCATCTATAGATTTGAATTGCAATTAAAAACAATTTTATCGGTCATTTCTGTAGAACCTATTTAGTTTTTTTGTAACTGAAATTATTTCGAATAAAATAGTGCAAACCCTATGCCAAAATACTCAATAAAGATATTTATATCATTTTTTTTCAAGTATGCATGTTTTAATTGTTGGGAGTTATGTTTCCCTGTGTGGGCGGAGCGTACCTGTCACCGCGCTCAGACCCACGTAGGGTCCATCTCAACGAAACCATATGTATCAGATCTTGCCTGTGTGTTAATCTTGAACCTGGCTTCAGCGAGTTTGGTCGCTGTTGTTTTTATCTCGGATATTTTCTGTTTAAAATCTTGATCTTGGCTTCGGCGTTCTAGTAGTGTGCCGCTATTTACTAGAATATTTTAAGTCTAACAGTTTAACTTAATGATTTAAATTTCGTAAGATTATTAAGTTTTTGTTTTATTTAAGTTTATTGTATCATCAATAAATCGAGGAAAAGACAAACTTGGATTCCAGTATTACTTGTAGAACACAACACCACACACTCAATACCAGTATCTATTTTTACATTTATTTTATTAATATAAGGCATACAGTTTTTGTTATGGCATAAGGTCATTAATATCTGGTCTGCTTATAAAACATGACGATCACATGACAAATACAGTCACTTGTTCCCCATTAAATTCAAAACTGACATTAGACTGAAAGATCCTTCAAAAAGTTTTTCACACACAAAATTAAAAAAGAAAGACTTTTAGTATACGTGAACCGTTAAATCAAGTGGATTTTGTTTATCTATGTGCATTATTATTTATAACAAATATGTACTATTTGTTATAAATAATAAAAAAATGTGCAAAACGCTAACTTTTATATAAAGTGATAGGCTGTAAACACGTGTCTGTAGTTATCATATGACTAATGACATCACATGAATTTAGCCCATCGTAATGCAATTCATTATTATGAGCAATTTATAATGGCAAGTTTCTCACTTCGTTTTAAAGTCAGAAATCCACGCAAACAGAAAATTATATTTAACACTCTAAGATATCTATTTTCTATAAAAATAAAAATAAAGCTTACGTTCAATTGAATTAAATGAATATATGCTTAAAATGGATTAAATTCATTTGACATCAACGTCACATGATAATTGCAATCACATGATTCCATCCAATCAGCTCAGGAGTTTATGTGACTTCATAGTCATCTGATAAATGCAATCACGTGTTTCAGTTAATCATTTCGTGCACTTTGTTGTTGCCACTATTTGCTTTATGTAGAATTTGTTTTTAAAATGAGTGCATGTTTGTCAACAGTAATAACACATGTAAGTAAATAAAACGCACTTGATTAAGAAATATACTTAAAACTTAAAACATAAATTTATTTTTAAATTAAAAAAATAATATTTTTGAATTTTTATGCTCGAATATCATTACCAAATCATCAAATTTGAAGTTTTATGTAAATTTTACAAGCAGCACAACAAGTACAAACCTAATGTCAGTTTTGAATTCAATAGAGAACACGCGATTACAATTATCATGTAACCTATTAACTATAAATGATGGAAAACCATGACTGAGATTAATCGAAGTTAGCAATATTTTCGGAAGTACTAATTTAATTATTGTTAGATATAATTATTCTCAACACCCATAAAAAATTTAAATATTTCGTAAAAGATACGCTGTTTCTTTTTATTTAAATAAGATCAAAATATGCCGAAAAATCATGTCCTATTAATATATAAAAACGATAAACAAAGTACAAGAAACATAATTTCTAATCCATTCCATCAAAGATATAAACTGACCTTTAACAACCATTACGAATGGATTTTATCTGATTGATTAAAGAGTAAGTGTCAACTACTTACCACTTTATGAAGGACAAAATGACAATAATTATACCTAATATCCACGCATAATACATTTCTACTATTTTTCCCCCTACTAAATGTACTTCAGAGTTATTTCTACCCCAGTGCGCATTGCTGTCCCGTGCAATTGGTACTTCAACTCCCTCTGACTTCCTTTTTAAAGTTACTCTTTGGCTACGCGAATGAGGAAAAACTTGCCAAGTGAGATCTAAAGAGCGCGTAACCTTCGCGTATTTATCTTGAAAACACAAGGCTCGTGCATTTATTTTATCGCTCTTTTTTGAAGTTCAGAAATCAGTTTTAAACGCAAAAAATGCTTTCGGTTGTTGTTTTTTTATTTACTGTATCTAAAGAATTCACGCAAATTAAGTAAAATAAAGTTGTAGTTTTCGTTCAGCATTGCATTCTTAATACGACATCAATCAGTTTTATTAAAAAAGTAACATCTAATTTTTTTAAAAAAATTTTTTACTGCACAAAATAGCAATCGGGACAAAAAAAATTGAATACGAAAAAAAATGTGTTAATTATTTTTCTACATCTCTGTAGCCTCAATAGCCTAGTATCGCCGAAGACCTGCCGTGTAGGGGATAGATGCATGATAAATCTGTCGAGAGCTCAAACGTCCTTCCGTTGGGGTGGTGTGGTCACTTGAACATAATTCAAAATTATGAGTTCCGTCACCCAGAACTCTCGAGTAGCTTATCAGTGCGACCATAATATTCTCTCACTCCAGAATAACACACAGAAGCTTTCTATATAAAACAGATTGAATTTAAGCAGTTACATTTTTAAATTAACTAACGTGTTTGATTTTCATTTTTTGTAAATATTTATACTTGTTGCAAGGCAATATAATGCCGTATATAAGTAAATTTGTGGTACTTATAAGAATAAGTATAATTCTCACACACACACATAAAAACAAAAATATTATTTGGTATTTTTTATAAATCAGTTTATTCTACACAACATAATCAATTACCTTACAAATTATTTTAATGAATTATTCTATTGCTAAAAACAGTGGCGTAACGAAGAATATTAAAGGCCCACCTGCAATGTCAGGTTTCGGACCTCGAGCCTGATCTTACAAAGAGTACGTTCTTGGTGTCAGTCAGGCTTTGGGCCCTTTGTAATCCTGGGCCCTCCGAAACGCAGAGGTTGCGGGGTTGTACGTTACGCCACTGACTAAAAATCTCTCTCATTTTGTATGATATATGAAGAAAACACTTTTTTCAATAAAATGTTACAATGGTTCCATCCATCAAAATAATACTTTCAAACCTAAGCGTTTTCAAAAGAAATAAGAAAAAGATAACGCTCTATCACTTATTACCGCACGTTATCTAAAGCAGCGGTCGCCAAACTTTTTGCTATCAAGGACCAGTCAATTCATAATTTAAATCCTGCGGACCACTATTAAGATTTTTTCAAGTATTAAATATATTTATAAAAAAAATTCTGATCTTAAAACATAACTTAG
Organism: Trichonephila inaurata madagascariensis; assembly: GCA_019973955.1. Lineage (NCBI taxonomy): Eukaryota > Metazoa > Arthropoda > Arachnida > Araneae > Nephilidae > Trichonephila > Trichonephila inaurata. The sequence goes on along the minus strand of BMAV01010726.1, from coordinate 103,944 downwards.
CGTGATGAGTAAGTACATTTCCCACTTTTCTGGGACCAGAGAAATTTCCTCGTGGACCATCACTTTGGAGATCTCTGATCTAAAGTAGTATTATAATAGAACAATTCTGTCTAAAAATATATTCTATTTTATATCCTATCGTTATTGAGACAATTTATCGATATAATATCCGGCTTATATTTACATGCAAGAAAACGGATGTAGACAACGAGCGAATTCATTTCATTTAAAATTATTTTTAAGCATTGTTTATGCAGTTAAAATGACAATAGTAATCTGAAAAGGTTTCGGAAAGATAATAATCTCGTATCTTCGAACCCGGATTTAATGGAGAAGTTCATTTGGTATATGTACTGATATACGATTCTTATCCAACAGTTTGATTTTTTTTATCTCTGGTTACTCTAAACATTTTTTCTTATCAGTTTCTAGAGTAGATTGTGATTTTTTTAAAATAATATTCGGGCCTGAAAAAGAATTCCTTTGTTTATCCACACTTTATCAATGTGATGTGCAACATATTTTAATTTATAAATTTTGATATCATTAATGATAAATGCTTACACAAAAGTAAATTTTCAATATATCGTTAGAGTTGCAATAATATATCTGAAAAAGGGGAAATAAGGCTGTATATGTTTTCAAGATATAGAAACAGAAAAAAAAAAACTGCTTTTCTTATCTTTTCTCTCATTCACATACATAAACAACTGTAAATTGCATTTCATTTCTATTTAAAAAATAGTTTTAAATATTTTTAGTGTAACGCATATAATAATTAATAAAAAAATTTAGAAAGTGATTCCCTATTAAGGTAGCACTATATAGCAAATTGAAGACATTGTCGACGGACCTTGCCATTTTGAACATCGATCAAATGAAGAGTTCGAAAACTGATGTAGCACTCCCCTCTTTGAACATCCACACCAAGCGAGCTAGAGGATTTAGAGCAGGGGTACTCAACCTTTTTTTCTGCCGGACCGCATACATGTCTGCCATTTCACGCCGGCCGCATACATATGTTAGTTATTTCATGCAAACCGCAACATGAGGACGGGGAGACGTCCACATGAGGTGGAGGGAGGGGGAGAAATGCCTTAAGGCCAAGATAACATTGGAGACTTAAAATGTGGAAAATTGATCATAATATTATAATTCCTGTTTTGCTTTTTTAACTATTACTTTTTTCTGTTACTGACACTAAATTAGAAACATTTAAGAAACACTCCTTCACAATTAACGCATCAGTAAAAGTTTCATATAATTACTAATAATACAACAAACTTCATGGGATGTTTTTGTTACTGCTGTGATATTTCCACTGACAAAACACTTTGTTGGTGTTGCAACGATTATTCAAGGAAAAGCCTATTTATCACCTTTTGAAAGAGATATTCGAGGAAAAGTGTCATTGAATCATTCCTATTTGTTGGAATTTTTTAAATACAGCACTTTCTTGACAAATCAAACAATTAATGATCCATATTTGTTTTTCACTGCAAAACAGTCAACTTCTCAATCGTCTTGAAACGATATATTTTCTTCGAATATCTTTCACTTGCAAGATATGAAAGATAATTAAAAATTAATTCTACGCACTGTTCATTCCACTGTTGTCTGTTATCACTAAAAGTAACTGTTCCAAATAGAAAAAAAAATATCAATTGCCGGCAGCAAAATTGATATATTATATTTCTTGACAAAGAATTTCCCTTCAAATATTTTATACAATGTTCTTAAATAAGTAAATTTCTCAGAGACAATGACCGGGCCACTTAAAAAAGCACGGCGGGCCACAGGTTGAATATTGCTAATTTAGAGCCTCAACAGATTTAACGTGCATCAGCCCTTCTACACGGAGGGTGTGCGGTGGCACCAGGTTTCAAACCAGCGACACTCCGGTCACGAGTCCGTGACTGTAACCGCAAGACTATCGTGGCACCAAAAGAATTAGAAAATAATCTGATAAAAAAAAATTTAGTGTCATCAAACATTTAACAAGATAAAGCTCATTTTTCATTGTTTTCTGTCGATGTATCTTAAAACCGTTGTAAAGAAAAGAAATTTTTACTAGTAGGTGGATTAACTCTTTTATTTTTCTTTTCACATCGTACATAATTTAATTCAAGACTTGGACTTATTCCTGTTTGGCCAGATATGACGCAAAAAAAGTTTCGAGTTACGGACGGATCCTCGATATTTAATCTATTTAAAAGTTCTTTACCCCGGATCTTGTAGCGAATTTAACACATTTGAAGATTGCAACCAAAGGGAAACATATTACTCTTTTCCACTGAGAGCGGCGAGTTGTCCATCTTCCGGAAATGACGTAATTATCTAGTGGCAACGTCAATTTTGATTTGATTGTTTAAGTTCGCATTTCAAAGCAGGAGGACTAGAGATTGCGCCATTTCATCTCTTTAAGAGTTACTCTACATCCTCCTTCTGAGGTAAATGAAAATTCTAAAAGAAAATAACAAAGGTACATTTTTTTCAAAGATGATATAAATATTTCCTCTGCTTTTTAAAATCAGTCTTAATGCTTGTCATATTTTTTTATAATTGCATTAACCGCAATTGCTACACTTTTCATAATGTGGTATGCTAATTATTCGGAGCACATTTCTCTAAACATTTTGATGACAGCTGTTTAATTTATGACTGGCACTAAGAGAGTTGTTGTTTCAGCTAACAGTAAATTCCTCAGCTAATTATTTTTCAGTATTATATTACGGTTCACGTTTGCTTTTCCCCAATATGAACTTAAATTTAAAGCCGGCACTTCTCGCGCAGGGTATGTCATACCCACAGTCTAACTTTTTTTCAACACTCCTTCAAAACCTTTTTTGGAAAATGGACAGTTTCTTGTGTAGCTGACTTTAAGGTCATATCCTTTGAGGGGATTGTAGGCGAATTCTAAATATATATTTTCGGATAGCACCTCTTTGGGTATGTCATACCCTGCGCGGGAATCACCGTTTCAATTCTGAATGCATGAGCATGTTTTAAATCTTCCTTATGTTGTGGTGTATTTTTGTAGTTAAGATAAAGAAATGTGATATTTAAGTAATTTAAAAGATACAGCATTTAATAGAGAGAGAGAGAGAGAGTGCAACAGTGTTTTCGGATAAAGAAATTCTCTTCGCGGTTATGATAAAGAAGAATCAAATAATGAAAAGTGTAACAGCAAATATGATTCCTTTACTGAAATCGATTCAGATTTAGAAGAGGGAGACACTGTTGAAAATAAATGTTTTATATGTAGAGACACAAAAACATTTAAGAAGAACGTAATTTTAAAGGAGAAAACTGGTACACACACATCTTATTTACTTTCAACCGTTGCTGTAACAATAAGAGAAAATAAAAAAGGAATTCCAAAATTTTCGAATTTAAAGAATAGAGAAATTTACTCCTATATGTTTAGTTTTAAAAAGATACAGATTAAAAAAAAATTAAAATCGAGTGAAAACATCGCACTCACTCACGATGGGATTAAAGGAGTGTATAAACAATGTACTTAAATGCCCTTATAAAAAAGAACAGAAAAACTAAATTTACGTGTAAAAAATATAGTAAACATATTTTATTTCCTACTTTTATTCATTTTTAACTTTTGTATACAAATTTTACGGTAAAAACAAAATGTAAACACCTTTGGATATGAGTTACCCTGCGCGAGAACTTTCGGTCGTTTTTTTTTCACACGAGTGATGCTGGATTAAAAGTACATTGTGGCAACAGAAATATTTCTTCAATATTTTAAAATGTTGATATATTTTTTAAAAAAATATATCATCACTCTATGGTGACTAAAATTGTTCTTTGCAAAACTCTCTTTAGAACATTTTTTTAAGTAAACATTTCATATATATAAAAATGTTTTTGTTAACTGAATATTTGCTTCGAAATTTTAATCAAATGTAGAACACGTTATTTTCTTATCAAACAATTTTGAAATACGTTTTTACTAAACCTTCCAAATAATAAAAAACTAGAATTCTGCATAATTGTTTCACCTCGAAGGAAGATTTCCCTCTCTCTTTGCAGCCTTTCTGTTTTTTTTCCTCCGATTCAAGTAATAAATTAGTTTTTATTCAATTTTTCTAACATGATCAAAGTATTGCTCAATAAACATTGTTATTATTTTAAAAAAAGGACATGAACACACCTTTGAATGAATGAAAGGTTTAATACCGACAATACTTAGTTTGACAAAAACAGTTTCATTTCCTGTTGGAAAAGTGTTTATAAGGTATTTTATTTCTAGTTTTTATTCTTTATTTTTGTAGCTTCTATAAATTTCTTTCTCTGGTTTTGAGGGGCCAAATATATGGGTCCCAGAATAATGAAAGGCATAAATAAATCATGATTGTGTGATGCGTTCGAAATTTTACTCCGGGGTTTTGTTCTTTATTGATATAGCAATTTGAAATGGCAGCAGGCTATTGGTAATGGACTCTGTAAATTAGAACATCAGTCATGTGGCAAAGGTCAACACATGAGCAGCTACCCATCTCTCTTCAGACTTCCTCACCAAGTTAACATGAGGATTTTGTACCGCGACAGATTTAAAACACTCCCCAGTCTTTCTACACGCTGGGTTTTCATAGACTAGATTAGGGGTACTCAACATTTTTTTCTGCTGGGAAGCATACATATGTCAGCCATTTCGCGCTGGCCGCATACATGTGTTAGCTATTACACGCGGGCCGTAACATGAGGTTAAACGGGGGATGATTTAAGACCAAGATAACATTGGAAATTTAAAATGTGGAAAATTGATCAAAATATTATAACTCCTGTTTTGTTTTGTTTTTAATTATTTTTTTTATCTTTTTTTTTATTTTTGTCACTAACACTAAATTAAAAGAATTTAAGAAACGCTCCTTCACAATTTTTGCATCAGTAAACGGTTTCATATGAGTACCAATAACACATCAAACTTCATAGGATGTCTTTGTTACTGCTGCGACATTAGCACTGACAAAACACTTTATTGCTGTTGCGAAGAATATTCACACAATCAAGCCTATTTACATCTCTCGAAAGAGATCTTGGATGACAAATGTCATTGAATGTTTTAGACATTAAAAAAAAAAAAAAAAAACCACGTGAAATATTATTTTCCGGATCCGAATTTTTATGGTCTTGTGTTGTTTTTCCAATCCCGTTCCATGATCTCAATGAAAGTAAGCAAATCTATTCGAACCCGACCTTTTTGAAAGTTTCGTGATTTGTGGTTGGCAGCAACTGCAATGCAAATCGCACGAGCGACTATTTAAACTCGGCTCGTGTTAGTGTTTTTAGGGAGAAAGAGAAAGAAAGGAAATATAGGAAGTGTGTTTTAGCTATTAAATAGAGAGCGGCTGGTTGGCTATGCAAAACTGTATGTTGCATCACCATTTTAAGATGATAAATTCGTTTTAAATATTAGACTGTAAGAAGACGGTTCGAATTGAACTTCTGGTAAAGTTGATTTTTTTAACTAAGATTTTATTAGTCAACTTATTGTTTTTGATCGCTCCTGACGAGCACATTGACTTTATCCTTGATTATTAATAAAAGTCATTTTTAAGAAACTGCTTTCAACTTTATATGTCCTCGACACAAAAATTTTCACTGCTTGCTTTGCCAAAGCTTGGGTTAGTTTACCAGGAAGTATAACTAATTTGTTCCTCTTTATTGTTATCTTTTAAATACAGCAATTTCGCACATATCAAACAATTACTGATCCATATAAGTTTTTCTTGCAAAATAATCAGCCTTCCAATCGTCTTTTAATCGTTTAAAAACATGTTTTTAAGTTGAATACCATATTGTAATTCAGAGTAACTGAGAATAGAATCTCATGTGTATCAAGTTTATTTTTCTGGAACTTTTGAAACCTATTCTAAAATTCTGTATTAGTTCAAAATAAAAAAAACCGGAAATGTATATTTTTCGTTACTCAAAGGACCGTAAATAACCATGCACCGAAATGCTTAAAAGGCTTTACTGTTATTTTAAATTGTCATAGTTTCAGTTTCATTTAAAAGTTGCTACAGAGTTTGGAGCATCGCACTGAAATTTGCTAATAAATGTAAATTTATGAATAAGTTTTCCCCGTCAACTTTTGTTTAATTTTCACACCATAAATGTTTTTTCAAACCGGGAAACCTTATCTCAATATTCTTCCTCAATTTAACTATCTAGCACGCTATCGCAGAATTTGTTAATTGGTGAAATATCGTCGCTCACAGGCGGCTATTGTAAATAAATAGGTGCAAGCATTTTCAATGTGTACATCCAGAGAAGCAGAAGCTCCTGCAATTCTTTATTTAAGAAATATTATGTGTATCCTTGTGCCAAAAAAAGGATTAAATTAAAAAATTCATCGCTAGCAAAATAATTGCACAGTAAATTTTTATTTGTAATAATATTGCTATATTAGCATTTTTACAGTCTTAACTTATCTTAAAGTGTTCTTGTAATTTTTTACTGAGAAGCAACTATAAACGTAAGTATCAATAGAAATTTTTTTTACAGAATTTCACCATGCTGAAAAGATATTCTCTGGAATACAGATAAAGGGAAAAATTAATTTTTATTTTAAGTACTACCACAAAAAGTAAACGATGTTTAGGTATTTGAGCTTTCATGGTAAAAAGTCAAAGTAATTTTTGTTAAAGAAAAACAAGTATTTTAGTACTTCATAACATATATTATTTACTATCAAATTTTTTTAAAGAAAAACCTGTGCTGTCGAAACCCGATTGCACCATAAAGAGGAAGACGGAAAAACGCTTGGGTCGGACTGATGGAGCGAAGCGAGACAGCTGGGGTTACGAAATGATGCAATATACATTGTTTTATTCACTACTCAGTATTCATTTATCAACAATCATAGATTTTAGTTGTTTATATTACAGAAAAATAATTTTATTTTTAGTCTAAAATCCTCTAATCTAAGACTTTTTTCCATTTTTACAGAATCCGGGGGGCGCCGTCCCAATGTGGAAATATTAAAATTGGAATTTTTTAAAATTATTTTTCTCCAAATCTCCATGCCATAGAACATCTTCCCGTATAGGTAGGCTCCAAAAAATAAGTTCTCTTTCACCGCGTAACCACGATTCTCCCTATTAAGCATCCAATGCAGAGAATTTAATAAGGGTAATGTGAAGAAAAATGTAGCTAGTGGTTACAAGTCCACCGTTTGAGTTAGTGGAGTAAATGAAGGAAGAAGAGGTATATGAGTTTCTTAGATATATCATACATTGCGGGATATCTACTTCTGTTTTCTAGTTAAAACTACGCGAAGAAAACTTTGGTGTAAAATTTTTCTCCTATTACCTTATCAATGCAATCGCGATTTATTGAAAAGTAAAAAGTATATATTGATATCAGCTCTTAACTACATGCATCAAGATTGCTTACTAGACAAAAATGAATTACAGATAATGTAGAAGCAAGTTATTTTACTTGAATATGCAATCGAATTTTATTTTTATTATATCTAGCAGATTAACTGCCGTGTAAGGGCTGTCGCGTACGGATTCAATAGAAATAATTTCAAAATATTTTCACAAATAAACAGTTCACATGATACTATTGAAGTTCCTGTTGCCTAGAAAAGTTTCAATATGTTTTTAATTTACAAAGACTGCAGTTGGATAATAAATAATTTTACTAAATTGCATCCACACGCACAATAATTTTTATGCTAGAATAGAGCTTTAACAAAAATAAGATTGTTTTTAAGGATAATTTTACTTTTATCCTTAAAAAAAGAAGTATTTTGTAGAAAAAGGTCTTATTTCTCTCTTTAAAAAAAACTGGATGATATTAATTATATGTGTGTTGTTGTTACTTCTAACCTCTAGTTTGGCAGCTCCATAAGTCCGTAAACTTGCAAAAATTCCAAGCATAGAAGAGGTTTTAAGGTTTTAACACTTGAGAAGTTGAAACTTAGTATTAACTATATTGCCTAAAAGCAGTTAAAATGACTGCATTGTGAAAGAATGATTAATGTATAAAGAAATTTGCTTAAAATTAACTTTTAATATTTTTTTATATTATTTACAGTCATATAACAAGTTATTAGTAAATATTAAGAGTAAAAAAAATTACTTCACTTGGAAAAAAATATATTCTAAGAAATTCTGTGCGTTATATATGTAATTATTTTTCTAATTGAAATTAAAAAGCAGTCAAAATGACTTCCTTGGGCAATCTAATGTTAAGGTAAGAAGAGGTTTAACCCCTCGTCCAAGTTAAAATATAAGTACTCTAAAATGTGTTCAGGTGATATCTGATCAGCACAGAGATCTTAAAAACTTTTGGCCCCTGTTCAAAGGTGAGAGATTTCAAGTGTCCACTGGCAAATCGAGGTATGCAAGTCTTCTGAACTCTATGGCCTTCAAATAATAAGGCATCACCAAGGTGCTTTCATGGGTAGCAGACATGCTTAGGAGGAACTCTCCACAGAGAGAGAGAGATCCCTTTACTTTTTCTAACTATCGGGTAGCAACTTTCTTTGTGTCTGAGTCATGAGTCCATGACATGTGTGGGTGTACATATATAAGTTTATATTTCAAAAACACTTATTCGATAAATACTACCTAGGGTGCTTTACATTCTAGATAATGTAGCAACTTTAAAATGCAGATATTAAAAAGCATGATATCAAGAATAATGTCAAACTGCAACAGTCCAGTTTTCAAAGTTATGGTAACAGTGACAAGATTTTGAAATTTTCTAATGCCAATACCTACTTTTCGTTAATGAAACTCAATAGTTATAATAGTTCCTTAGTGAACTTTTAATTAAAAAAAATAACTACCGTACAATGTAGTTGCAATGGGAGCACAAACCGGAACATCAATGGCTGCAATAATCATCGATAGATAACTTGGCGAACGGAGGTTGAAGTTACGCAGGCCATTTCGCTTACTGTCCTACACCGTTGCACCCTGTCAGACGCGTCTATAATGACATTTGTCCTGAATCTTACGGATTGCAGTAGAATTGTTTTCAGCGTCGATTCCTGTTTCTAACTGATCCCGAATGACAAGCAAGGCAATTCTGTAGACATCCAGGACAGCAGTGGTTACTCACCTGGCTGTTGTCCACCGAACAGTTTGAAGACCAAGACTTATGCCATGGAGTGTCTTTTCATTTGATAGTCGGCTCTTGACACACAGCACATCGCTGCGTCAATGAGGTTCTGCATCCCGTAGTACTGTCTATCAGAGACCATGGTCTTACGTTTTAAAGGAATAATATTTGTCCACACGCACGCCACACGCTAGATTTCATGCTTCTTCATTATTTCCAGGGTTGGCGTTATCTCCAGCTCTCTCTCAGTACTACACTTTTGAGCTCAGATTAACAGGTTTTTCCGACCGTTTCTGGACTGCGCTGATCTGACTTATTAACCTGGACGTGTATGATCTTAATTTATTTACTCGAGCTTATTTGGAAAGCCTGGGGTTTGCAACTGGTTCCCTGAAGGAGGCAGAAGCACAGCACATAAATCAATACCCAAACAGCCAAACAGAAGAGCAAAACGCCGATCGGTAAAGGATGTTCAATAACAGGTTAAAAAAGAATAATACGATAAAAAATTATGCTCTGCAAAAATGAAGAGATGATGAGACAAAAGCTTCGTCAATGTATCACAGATAGATTGCAATATAAGGAAATTAATTTATTATGAATCATAATATTGTGAAAAATAGAGAAAAACCAGGAGGGATGAAAATTTTCTGTGTAGATTTTACAAGAATATTTGGCATTGGGAGGGAGGGAAGCAGCGAAAAAATTTTTGTGATCGGCGTCCCCGAAGGAACCACATAAGCAGTTAGGAGTGAAAAACAACTTGAACCTATGGGCGTAAACAGGGAAAATGCCATGAACGGTAAGAAAAAAATGGACTAAATTTGGGGTAGGGAGATTAATATTGGGATTTCAAATAAAAAAAAAGTTTGCTTCATTGTCGCGTTTGACAGTTACTCCAGTAGAAGGTGTAAAAGTCACGAATAAAATATGTGAAATAATTATTTAAAAAAAAGTGAATCTGAGAACAAAGATCTCACCTTCAAGAACAACCTATTTTGCTTAAAGGTTTGCGAGAAATCTAAAAAGCGTTATTGTTGAAAGCTGTAATTAAATATATGGCGAAAAAAGTTTATATACAGAAAGCTTGTCTTTAATTAACTCAAGATAACAAGATTTGGTGGTAAGGTTGTTGAGTAGTAAGAGATAAGAAAGTCTGTCAGTGTGTTAAGGGGAATTTTAATATTAGGATGAACTGCCCAATAACAAAGATACCAATAGCGGAAAACTATGGTTGATGGACTGAATTATGTTGTTGCTTCTGAAGCCTCCTGATTGACGGTATAGTCAAATTGAGGTCCACGAAATTCATCAGGGCAAGGGGCTAGTTTTACGCCTGTCATTGCCATGTAGGAAACAATATGATTTGGCTCGATTCCACCCCAATTTTGAGGAAGATCACCCAGAGTACCGGTCAGGAGCCTCACACCTATCTTCCCCTTCCAGCAACCTCACGAAGGGACTGGTCGCTCGACGAATATTTAGAATTCCTCCCCTGCCGCACAGGCACTCTTCATTTACAAGTATCTATGAATTCTTCGAGTACGAACCCAGGCCCTACGGTACAGCAGTCAGCATCAATAACCGCCTTGGGCAGCAGATTGTAGTACAATTATCAATATTGAAAAAATAGGATTTAAAGAGAGCCTAGGTGGAAAATACACATTGCAAAACTAGTCCCAAAATCGATTTTGGAGCCGTTGAGTGAACTTTTAATTTTTAATTAAATAAAGTTTAAAACAAGTTTTCATTAGCCACAAATATTCCTTATTTTACAAAATAAATGTATAAGTACAAACAAGGCGCATTGAACACAAATAAAACGCTTGTATCCTCTCCTTCCTGCTCTTTCCTGCTCGAGTGTAATGACGACCTTGAATTTCCGTAAACACGTGACGTGCTCGAAATCAGAATGGTAGATTATTTTCGTTCTTTCTTTCGCCTTAAAAAAAAAACTGCTAAAACGGATATTTAATGACGTAAGCAGCCCTCGGTTAATAAAAATAAAATGCAGATAATATAGCTTGTCAGTTGTAACAGCGAAGTGCAGAGATCTAGCTTAGCAGCGACAGCCATTTCTTAACAAAAATGTTCGATTTCTACTATACGAGTGTTATTGTTTTCATTGCTGCTTTGATATACCTTATAAAGTGGTAAGTAGAAATTGTTCATTATGTTTACAGCTTACATGGGGGGGGGGGGGGGGGTAGTTGAGGGTAATTTGGGGTCATAGAATGAACAAATAACTGGCTAAGTACTTTAAAAGTTCGAAATTTAGCTATTTCGCAATATTTTGATTTCTGTTAGATAAGGTAAAACAGTAAAATGCTTCTAAATGTAACAGAGATTTCTGTGCAATATATTAGTTTTAACAATGTATATTTAATACAGGGGCTTAACTACTGCTGTGTCAGCCGTATCAATGATACAGGGTCCCCGAGCTATAGGGGCCACAACATGTGTAATTGCAGTACCACTATATATATATATATATATATATAACAAGTCTTTCATTTCTAAGAAAGGGCGCCTAAGTAGTTTTGATATGGGACCCACTCAGAGTTAACTACGCCAGTGATTGAGTACACTATTGTTTAATATTGCATATATATTATATTATGAAATGTTAAGAATTGAACTTAAAATAAAAATAAAAAAAGAACTTCAAAACATTGTTCACATTGATCTTGTCATAAAAACAATTTTGATAACAGAGATTTTGTGTTTGATGGATTTTGATTAAAGTACCTCTAATTTTTCAATTGAAATGTTATGCATGTTTTTATTTATTATTTATACATGTTATTATTATACGTTTAATAAATCATAGTGCTCACGCTTGCGTTGTGTGGAAGTTTGAGAGTAGAGTATCAGCTCATATATCATCCACGCTGTGGCGCGTATCGGAGAATATTATTGCCCGCCTGTAAACTCAAGTTTTTGGCCCCAAGCCCCCAACTACGTACTTAGTGTCAGTCAAGCTTTGGGCCCTCAAGAGTCCCTGCCCCCCCCTTGCAATGCGGGGGTTTCGGAGGTATACGTTACGCCACTGCATCCGCGTAACTTGACCGAGTTTCAAAATTACTAGGTCCATCTTGTATAATATAATTTTACTATGTACTGCTGTTAAAAAGGTAAACTGAGTTTATTCGATAAAAACGACGTAGGAGTAGTTGTTTTCCGGGGGATCGGTTTGTAGCTAAGTCCTCTTCGGGTGAGTTCGGTTCCCTTGGGCATTCTGCCAATAGCCCTGGTGTAGCTTTAGAGAGTGAGATGTAAATAAAAATTAAAACCAAATCAAAAGCACGGAAAAACTCAAAACAATTATTGATTAGAATTCTAAATTATATTTAACTATACTTAAGCGACATATATTTTCTCCCCTTGCTTGTACATATTTATATTCACTAAGATTTCAGTGTGTATTCTTGATTATCTTGTAAATGGCAACACTATGTGAATAGAACTTGTTGCACAATGGAATGAGAATAAACAGAATCAGATAAATTTATTTACTGTATTTCATCTTTACGGGAATTACACTATAAAAGTATTTTCAAAGGAAAAACATACGATTAGTTGAAATAAAATTCAGATAAATTATCGCCAATCATCAGGATTTTAAAATTGATAATTGCTTGTTCGCATGAAGGGTCAAAATGCGGATTGTATCTGATTTTACCGAAATTTCCGAGAGCCAATTATTAAGATCTACTGCCTGTGTGTGACCACTCCTAACCTGTAAAAATTAAATAGCTCCATAACTTATAAGATATCGTTTTGTTCAAGCGTTATATCTTAGAACTGTTTTTAAAATGGTTAATTTTTGAAAAAATATTACTTTATTTTAATGAATACCGAAAATCTCGCTCCGTTACTGATTGATTAAGGTATATGACTACCCTAAAATGATGAATTTTGCCAAAAATTGGCAATTTTTTTATGATTATATTTTAAAAGCCAGCCTATTAGCTTTATAAAAATACCAGGTTTATTATTTTCCATTCATCAGAACAAAAACTACAAGTGTTTTAATAAAAGCAGATGCCACATATTACTTTAAGCAAGATGTCAAACTTTAAAATGCGTTTTTCTCGAAATGTGTTTTGTTGAAAATTCTTAAGCGGGGACAGCGATCGCTCAAAAAGTTTTGAAAATAATTAACTGAAATTTTTTGTGTATCTTCTGCATATTAGTAGAAGTGTTTTAACCTTCATATTTCTAAATCACTGTTTTATTACAAAACTTACCGTTCTTTATGTGAATATAATCACTGTTTTTTAAGCAATTTTATATAATTACTGAGATAAAATGCTCTCTAGTTTTTGCAAAAATTAAAATATCTCTTATCCTGAAAGTGATTTCAAAAATGAATAACATAACAACACACATTAGAATTGAAAAAAGTGAAACTTTATTTATAATCTTTGGTACAGAATGGGCCCCGCTTATGTTATTTTTGTCAATTTTTACCTATTTAAGTAATAATAATTTATTTTTCTCTTCTTAATTTTAGCATATTTTTCTTAAAATGTACTAAACAAATCTAAAAACCACAAACAAATTCCCATACCTCAATTTTTTTTAAAAAAAAAAAAGTTGTCGCAAGTAGTCGTATGCCTTAAATATTTCAAAATTTTTATAACATCCATTTCGATTCTTTCTTTTTGGCCCAGTTTGAGTAAAGATTTTGTTTTGATGAAATTGGAAGTTTAATAGCGATGTAAATATCAAAATAATGTACATTTTAACACATTCTGAAAAAGGGATACACATATTTTTCATGCACATATATAATAACATAATATTATTTAAAAAAATTTTTTTGATGTGAGCCAACTGTTTAATTTTCTGTATCCATGTTAATGAATCATTTGAAATTAAAATTATACAAAACTTAATTCCTCTTTTCTAATTAAATGGTATTCATAGGTATCATAAGGACGAAAGCATTCTATAGTGTAGTTATTTTGATCTTTAACCTTCACAACTATTTCCGAACATATTCTTTTTATATTAGATCGATTAAAATGCTATAAAAAAACGTGCTGTAAAGGTACTTTTTTGAAGATAAACTTTTGTGTACTTGTAAATATTTTTTGTTTTTAAAATAAAAATCCTTTTAAAACTACAAATAGATTAAGATAAACCTATGTTAAAAAGTTCGTAACAATCGATGTACGTATAGGAGAGTTAAGCAATCACTAAGCAAAATATAACTTTTTCTAAGTACTTTTACAATTTTAGTGCGTAGCTTTTAAAAAATAGTTATAGGAAAATTCAAAATAGAGGAATGAGTAAGAATAATAGAGTTTTATCCGAGAAAACTCAAACTAAACACAACAAACTCAAACAAACTTTGCGCTGAACTAAAAATCTTACATTCGCCACAGTCAGGAACAAAATATTGGCCATTTTAAGAGCACAATTTATAAAACTAATTGAAAATAATTTGGAAGATGTATGAAAAGAAAAAATATTTTTCATTCTATTTTAGCTTTCGAGTATCCCTATATAAGACACATTTATACCCTTGAATGAATTAAAAATCACTGAAAATAACGTCAAATTAAAAGGATATTTAATGCCATGGATATTTTTTCTTTATTTTTGTTTCATTTACGTATATAGTGCTGCAATAATTTGTGGTAAATAAAGTTTTTAAGAGTCAAGTTTAAGTTTTTTAATTTTCAAAATAATTATTAAAAATGCCTTTATTATGTAATGAACCACAAATGACATCTACGTGAAATACTCATTTTAAAGTTTTGTTTTAACAAATGCACATGCTTGCAGGTTTTAATCTGACTTCTCCTTTGTGTTAAGCGTAGGTTGTCAGTTTTGATTCCTTTTGACACTGATAGTCGATTGACACAATTTTGATAAATTTGGTAGATATCAGCATTAAATATCAGTTCACTCTGTTTGCAGTTTCAAATTTTATTTATTGTTAATATATATGACATCACATGGAAAGAATTACAATAGCCTTATATGTTACGAAAATATAGAATTGTTGAAAATGAAAAAAAAAGGGATATGGAAAAATAATGACTTACTTCGAACAAAGAAATAGTCCTTTTCAAAAGCGCCAATGCTTAATGCAGCGTTTCTCAAACTCTGGGGCGCGCCCCCCTCGGGAGACGTGATAACATTACAATGGGGCGCGAGCATATCAAAAAGTGAAAAAAAAAAGATTTATAAAAAATTGCAAATTTACTGAAAGGAAGCAAACCAAAATACATAGATTATAAAAAAGTAAAATACACATTTACATTTTTATCCTGGAATGCATCTGAAATACAAGTGGAAGAACAGAAACATATAATCCAAACAAAACTTTCTATTCGAAACGAGAATCCATTGCAGGCGGAATTCCGACTTCTTTTCCCGAAGGAAATACATCCATGAATTACTCCGGATTCGAACCCGAATCCACTCTGTTACAAGCCGAGGGTCACATCCACCATACTGGCTGGGCGGCATTTACATTGATATAATATACTGTTAAATGCATCTGTACTAGTATTTTATCTGTATGCATACTAGTATTTTTGTATCTAGTATGCATCTGTAGTATTTTTTATTTATTAACTAGTATTTTATCATTAATTTATCAATGCTAAATTAAGTACAAGATTAATAATTACTAGTGACTTCTATCAGCTTGTCATATACAAAATTATAATAATAATAATTTGTAGTTAATAATTTGTACGGTTTAAAATTAAAGTCATATTGTTGCTTTAGCATGTATCTTTTAGTAAGGTATTTTTGAAATCAATACATTGTTATTGTATGGAGGGGGGCGCGATGAAAATTATGATTGAAAATTGGGTCGCAAGTATTGAAAGTTTGAGAAGCACTGGCTGAATGTAATAAATTTTTTTAACAAACTAGTAAAAATTCATTTCTTAAAAAAAAAAGGAGAAATCATTATAAATTTTTTTGTTATAGTTTTCTTTTCTTTTCAGGTATTTGTCGAGAAATGATGACTATTGGACAAAGAAAGGAATACTCTCAACACCCCGTGAAAACTACTTCACCATGATTTACAAACTGTCCACATTGGTAAGAATGGTTTCTCAAAACCTTCTCGAATTAAAATGAGATTTGAAACAAAACAAAAAATTGTTTTCGTAACTATAGATCCATGCTGAAGTAATAATATAATATGTATTTCTTGTGATAGGGGAAAAAAGAACTCCGCGCGGTTGACACACACACAACTTAAAATTTAAACTTATAATAATTATTTATTTAGATCTTACTAAAAAATGTATTAATGATAATTTTTATTTATTTAAATTATTTTAAGTCTCGAATATAGTATCTTATATAAATTTCGCACAATTATCTAAAACATCTGAGATATATCCTGAACATCTGCGCTCTTTTGATCAAGTTTCAAAATGACAAGATCATCAATTTGCCGTCCACCTGAGGTTGACTGATAATTAATCTCACGTTTTAGAACCCTAATTACGCAAATCAAGAGTTCAAATCCTAAATTCAGGGATCGATTATTCTAGAAGAAAAATAAAAAACAAATAAATAAATAAAAATTCACGTTATGTTAAACTAAATCTCTATTTCAGTTGACATGGTGTGGAATTTAGGAGAAGCATCATCTCAGAGTCGCGTTTATTACTTTGTCTTGGTTGAGAAGAACAATTTTTCTTTGAAAACATTCGAGTAGTTCGAAATCAGTGTCTCTCTTCTAATTGGTGTCCATAGAAGATTAGAGGGTTCACACACACAATAGAACTATTTCGGAGGTTCGAAATATGAACTAAGCTGTTTATAATTAATTATTATTAATACAACAAACAACAACTATATATTACTAACAGAATAAATTAATAATAATGAAACAAGATAACGTCACAGAAAAGTCAAAATATTTGCAATTAAAAGATACTCTTGTTTTCGGGAGTATTCTTTTGTAAAATAAATAAAATAAAACATGGAAGAACTAATAATAAAATGTTTATCATTAGTTCTTACTGTGGAATGTGACTTTAATCTTGCGTAACCTGAATAATAATATAAAACCATAAAAGACTTGTGATAGCAAAAAGAGATATTTTACTTTTACAAAATTTGAACCGGATATTAATACGGTAATATATCAAAATGTCAGCCACTTGAACTCATTAGTATAGCCCAGGGGTCGGCAACGTTTTTGCTATGGAGGTGCCAAACCAATCTACCAATAGGATTCAGCGTGCCACACAGTAAAATATTTTCGAAGCAATTCGATTCTCACGATAATGAATGCAAAGCTAGAGAATAGAGGTAATAATATAGATGTTTACAGGTTTATTATATATTAATTTTGCATCATTTAAAGATATTTATTAACATAAAAATAACCAGCTTAAAATATAACTATTTCTTAAACAAAAATTTTAAAAAATTAAAATTACATATTATGCATTTTTAAAATATTTGTTAAAATAAGAAGTAGACAGCCTAAAATAGAAAAAATAGAAGTATTTCCTTTTATTATAGTTAAATAAAAATTTTAATGTCAACCTAGTGCTTACACTACCCTTCTTACGTATCGCAAAATTAGGGGTATAATGTATGACTTTCAAATTGACACGATTCTGAGCATTCAGTTGTTAAACGATTTGTTTGTGGACTCAAAATATTTTTCACATGAGGAAAGAATTTTTAATTAGATATGTAGAACCAAAAAAACGGAAAGCAGAGTACATGGAATTTTCTCTCTGCAAAACATTTAAATTTCTCAACCTCGGAGGACCTGAGGTTCCGTCTCAAATAAAAATACCGTAAAATCCGGCGTATAACGCGCACGTTGAATACCTAAAATAAGATCGAAATTTACGGTTGCGTATTATTTGCCGTGTATAAAAATGACAGTTTTAAAAAGAAAAAAAAAAAAAAAAAAAGATCAGCTTAGAAAAAAATTAGACTTCTACATATATCGAAATAATGTTTATTTAATAGAAATGGCATCCCGTATGTACTTAAAGGATTGTAGTTCTAAAATATACTATTATTTTCTAAAGCTTGGATTAATACTTCGAAAAAATGACTTCAAAACATAAGAGCATTCGCGCATGCATTTCAGTTTTCTTCGTAAAAAGAGGATGCACGTTATACGGCGAATGTACCTATACATAAAAAAATGCCAGTCGAAAGTATAGGTGCGCGTTATACGGAGGATTTTACGGTAATTTATACGTGAAATCATACCCCGACTTACTCGGCTCTCACGCTGTATGTTCGGGGTATTTAATATATATCTTTTATTTAAGTACAAACATTTAAAATTTTTGTGGTTACTGATTTGAAACGATTCGTTCACACGATTATCTTGTATGTATATGAATAGTTTAATTAAAATCGCTCGTGTTATTTTGGAACAACAAATCAGAGGTATGAGTGATTTAAACTAATTATGATTCTGTAACTGTTTATTAATAATATTCGAAATCCAGATGCTAAATAAAAATTTGATTCAAAAAGGGAATCAATGTTTTTTATGCATTCTTTTGAGTTTCTTACATTACTCCTTTCAAGAAAATTTAAAGATGTGTAAAATAGCTATGCATGTTTTAAATGATGAATAACTAAATAATATCTATTCTTGTTTTTTTTTTTTTTTTGGTTAATGCATTTTGAAAAGAAGTATGCTCTTTTTTCTTATTTTTTAAGAACATGGGAGAATTCATAAAGGACATGACAAAGAAATATGGACGAGTGTTTGGGTAAGTGAATTGTTTGCCTTGTTTGTCATAATCTCTACATATTCAAAAATGAATTATTATTCAAATAACTCTAAAATAATTAAAACAAAGGAAGTTTTGAAATTTCTTTAAACCGTATAAGTAGAAAATTAAATTTAATTGATTATCGCAATTTTGTGATGTGTAAATTAATTTTTAAACTTGTCGAAAAAAACCCCATTCAAATGTTTAAATATAAAAAGCAAATATGTAAATGAAATATTTGATTGCCTGAAGAACTCGTGTCTATCCTCAAGAAAAACTTTTGAAGCATCACTATTAAATTTCGATCTATATTTATTGCATCACACAGGTGCTATTTTTTTTTTAAAGTTTTACACAACGTGAAGACATTCTTACGAAACATTTTTCAATATTAACTTTTACATCACTAAAACAGATTAAGCTTTCGTCATGAAAGAAATTTCGTTAAAATAGGAAGGTACCATGGTTGGTGAATACGACGGGGTTGGACTTTCCAATCTGAGTTCAACATGTTTTGCTGAGTAAAAAAAATATAAGTGAGATCATGCAATATCCCATTCAAATAGCACCCTTTCTGTTTCGCTAATTCTAGGGGGGGGGGGTAATTAATTAATCATTGCTTTTAATTTTCGACTGCGAGCAATATTTTTACATCTAGTTTTTTTATTGCAGCGCATAACTCAAGAAATTTATTTGAAGTCTTATAATTGATTTTCTTCAGCTTCTGATAAGATTATCACATTATAGCCACACACAATTCTTTTCAGTTACAGCACCTTCACCAAACTCTGCACATACGTATTTTTAGGTGCTTCCATATCCAAAAGCGCATAAAACTGACGTATCCTAGCTAGATGTTTCTTTAGGCTACTTGAAATATCATTTTTAGAACTCCTTTGTGTCAATTAATTTATTTTGTATTGTGCAAATATATCAATTCTACTTTCATTCATTCTAATATATTTATACCTGTTCTATATATAATGTTACCTGCAGAAAATTCACAAGAATTTTCTTGACGATCTAATATAAAGAATTAAAGTATAACTTAAATTAATCATATTTTGCTGAAATATAAGAAATTCATTCCGCAAATCCATTCATGTTGTAATTTAAGTAAAGAATGAATATTAATTCAATTCAGCCATTAAGTATGATAAAAACTTGTCACGGAATACATTTGCAACAAACGCCCATTAAACTGAGCATCAATTCAGTCATTCTTTGCTTTATGCTTTAAGCGGTCTTTCTCGTTAAGGCATTTAACTTATTAGCCACCAATAAGCTATGGTTTTGACAGCCATTAAATTTTACCATATTCATCAATACTAAATTTTTAAGAATATGTTATAGTAGTCTCATGCATTTCTCTTATATAATTCACATATTTTATTAAAGTTTAAGTCCTTAAAAGTTGAAGCAATTTTTTTTTATTAATCCATTGATATGTTAAGTTTTTTATATGTTATCAAAAATTTAAAAAAGTAGTTAAAATAGAGTTATATTACTTTTACGGCAGTTATATGAGGTTGCCATGTTTATCTCGATAACTATTTGTTCGTGTGATTTCGATTTTTCTTAACATACTTTTAGACCAAATGATTTTTTACTGAATAGTTTTGCATTTGTCAACAATTTGGTGGAAATTACACAACGATAAAAGTCAAGCAGCCAAAGTCGCAAACTCCTAGAAGGCTTTGGGATAGTCCAGTCATTATCTCTAGTGCAAGTGCCTTTGTGGAAATCGCAGTGGATGATGCACGTTAAATGTGCACGTCGAAGCAAAAATTTCTCACGTTGGTATGGCGTGGAATTTCGGAGTGAGTGGGGTACCTGCTCTTATTCTTGTTATAGGATTGTAATAGTTCAAAATTGAAAAATCCGCCGTTAGTAGCCTCCGTGTTGCTTCAGAGTTAGATAGATATTAATAGAAATAATCCATCAATCTGTTTATCTGTACTTTATGCCCGAGTACGAGTACTTAGTACTCTGTACTTTATGCTGGAGAACTAGTACTTTATGCCCGAGTACAAGTACTTAGTACTCAGTACTTTATGCCTGAGGTCTAGATCTTAGAACTCTACTTTATGTCTGAGTACTAGTACTTAGTACTCTGTACTTTACGCCCGAGTACTCTGCACTTTATACCTGAGTACTCTGTACTTTACGCCCGAGTACTCTGTATTTTATATCTGAGTACTCTGTACTTTACGCCCGAGTATTGTGTACTTTATACCTGAGTACTCTGTATGCAGAGTACGAGTACTCTCTCTTAATACTTTGTACTAAAAGCCCGATCTCTCATGGCGACCTATTAAAAAAGTGCAGTTTTTTTTCCATACATGCCCTATATTTTTTTATTTTAGGTAGTTTGTTTTTAAAATTTGTTATTGTTTTGCATAAAAAATTTGTGAATATCAAATTTTGTTGCCTTGAATCTTGTTTGTTTCTTTTCAGTTCTTTTGAAGGCAGCACTCCAACCGTGACCGTCGCTGAGCCGGATCTTCTGCGCGATATATTTGTCAAGGACTTTCATATCTTCCCTTATAGAAATGTGAGTCTTCCTGTTTGTTATGTTGTCGTAAGAATGGATGCAATGAAATAAAAATTGTTTGAAGAATAGAAATCTATGATCGATTATAAAATCAGGGCACTTATTGTACCGTCGACCAATCTAACCAAATCAAAAGAAATTGCCAAATTAAAAGAAGTTACCAAATCAGAAGATGTCGCCAAAGGCTGTCATTGTTATTAATGTTCAGGGACACGCATGTGAACAGCTTTTACAATTGACTATCTATCGCAGCATTCAGCGACATTTTTTAATTTGACGAAATTGGTGGACGGTATAATTTGTGTGTGTAAGTACCCAAATCATTTTATTTTGAACTAGATATACAAAATCTTTTGACTTATATATCTAACTTAATGAAATGTGCCAAAAGTAAACAAGGTTAAGTTTAACGCCAAATTATGATACTTTGAAAAGGGGAAAAAATGAAAATAATCACACACATACGGTTAATTCCTTATTTTCTTTTGAAAATATAAACGATATTCTTAACGAAAAGGATAGCTATTTAACTTGAATTGCTCTTAATGTAGTAGTATAAATTCCAAACAAACTTAATGTCGTTGCAACTGAAACATATTTTGAGTCATCTGTTCAATCGTAAAGATATATAATTGTCTTGATATTATTTAAAAGTAGTTTAATACTTCTCTCTCTCTCTCTTTTTTTATTGGCGAGATCTAAGAATTCATTTCAAATCTAGAGATCTGAAAGTATCTATACAAAGTAATAAATAGGAATGAATTATTGATTTGATTCGGTGCTGTCAAATTTAAAATATTCACCAAATTTCTCTATTTTTATTATACTCATCAGGATCAATAGAATGATTCATGGAAATAATAGTAATAAATCCAGATTCTTAGAAAATAAAATTTGGTTTTTACTAAAGATTTTAGATATATATTATTTTTGGCAGGAAATGAAAACGGGTGATCCCATTGGAGATAAAATGGTCACTGTGGTCATCGGTGAGGACTGGAAACGAATTCGAACTCTCATCACACCTGCATTCACCTCGAAGAGAATGAGACAGGTAAGATTATATTCTGTAGTATTATGTAAACTATATGTAATTTCTAACTATGTTGTTTTCATTGTTGATTTAATTAATATTTCTCAAATAATGTCGGACATTTCTTATGAGAAAGAAATGTTACCTTTTATTTTTCTTTACAACCTCAAATATGTGAATGGTATAGAAACAGCGTGAAAAAGCATGAGATTTTTTAAACAATATACTCTGGAAAATCATTACTTAACAAACAGGTTTTAAGTAGGATACTCCTCTCTTATAGCATTTATTCTCTCGCTTTTTAATACATTTGTGCTATGAAGTGCTTTCGGTTATTTCAAATAAAATTAAGGGAATTGTATTTCAGTGTATACAGCTATACATTTTTTAAATTTCTAGGCAAAAGTGTGATACATTAAAAGAGAGAGAGGGGGGGGGGGACGGGAAAGGAAATGTGAATTAATAAATATATTTTTCGTTTTAAATTATTCCAAGAATGTTTTCTCTTCCTGATCTCATGCATTAGATACCTTTACTGAAAATGAAAGATGAAGTTATTTAAGTAGTAAGTTTTGTATAATATTAAGAAAGTTCTTATTGTAACTTTTAATATGAATTTCAGTAAACATTAGAGATTACTTTGTGTTCAGCTAAGTTCCTTGTTTTGCTAAATTGCCTTTTTAAAGATACATTGAAGCTGAATTTATTTGATCAAAAATCTGTCTTTTAGTGTTCTCAAAGTTTGTTTCAAAGTATGATATTGATCTCTATATAATCAAAGTTAAAATATACAAAATAGTAATTTAATGGAGTAAGTTTAATTAAATATAAGGATTTTCTAAAATGATAAATATATATATTTTTTATCTGAAATATATTTTATCTTTCAATAATAAAAATAAATGATTTCAGTTTCTTAAATGATATAAACAATCTATTACCGTATTCTAACAGAAATAAAGTTACTCATTTTTAGTTTAGTATTTCTTTTAATTAGTGACGTATTTTCCAGAAAGTACAGTTGTGCTAAATAATTTGAATGAAAAATCCAACATTATTTGAAATTTTAGCACATATTACTGTAACTGATTTATAAAATGAGCCTTTTACTTTAAAAAAAAAAAGAGTTTTCGTCGCACGAGAGAAAATGTTACTTTTCATAAAGCGTGTTCACTCCATTTTTATATGCATTTCTTTTTCGTTGCAGATGAGTTCCATTATGAATGAGTGTTCAGAAACGCTCGTAAAAGTATGTGAAAAGCACTACAACAAAGGGGAGCCTGTAGACGTCAAAGGGTACTTGGAAAAATTACATTTTTTTAGTTTATAAACTAAGCAAAAAAAAAAAAAATGTTTTATTTATTCCAAGAGTGTCGTTCGACTACACTACTTTAAGAATCTTTTAAGGTGTCTCAGGGGTGTTAAATTTCTCTCGAAGGCTGAAAATATAAACAATTTTCAAACAGGTAAATTCTTTAAAATTTAAATTAAATAATTCGAATCTTTTACACATTATTAATAAAGGAATGGGGCTTCAGAAAAGTGTAAAATATTTAAAATATAATAATAATTTTAAAAATTATAAGCGTACGAAAATAAGAAACATTTCCAAAACAAATATTAATTAAGCTTTACGTTGCGCATGCTATTTTCTAAAATAGTAGCTTTAATTACTAGCTAGAAGTTGATTTATACAGTTTAAATGTATCCTTATTACACTGTAGTATTTTTGTATAAATAGAATAATTAATTATATTTTTTAAGAAATAAAAAATCAACATTTTTATTTTTTTTAAAAAAAATTCAGTGTTTTTCAAATATTTTGAAATGCAAAAGATATATTATTCTTAAATGATGTATGATATATTTTATAATTCTATAAAGTTTTACATATCAGAGGCTACTATTTTTGAAAAAAGCGTGCGCAACGTAAAAATTACTTTATAGTTATTACGGAATTTTCGAGTGTTTATAATTTTTAAAATGATGATTATATTTCAAACATTTTGTACTTTTTTGAAGCCACAATCGTAAATAAGGTGTAAGAGATTCGCATTATTTAATTTAAATTTAAAAGAATTATACCTGTGTGAAAATAGTTTAAATTTTTACCCCTCCATTAAAAATTAACATCCCTGAGACGCCTTAACTATCTTTCATTCCGAAATTACGAAAATAATATTAATTTGGGGATACCTAAGTGGTACAATTTACGCAACCGTGAGGGACATTAGGGTTTGCCGTAGCTTCATAAATTGAAAGCCTATACTATAATTTTACAGTAGAGAGAGAGATAGAATTGGTTCTCTTTTATTTAATTCTTCGTGACATCAATAGCGTATTGAGCTTTTGTTAACTATCTATAGAAGTTCCAGATACTTCTCCCCTCTTCCTTCAGTATTCTGTCACAGGTTTGAGTCCTGGTGCCACTGAAGACCCACCATGTAGAGGGGGCGGATGCAGATTGAATCTGTCGGTCCTCCCGTTGGTGTGGTGTGGTAGTTAGTAGAGGGGGAGTGCTAGCTCAAGTGTTGTCCTCATCACTTGACCGAGATTCAAAATTAAGAGGTCCGTCGCCAATGTACTTCGTGTTGCTTTATAGCACGACGTAAATATAACTCTCACGCTTACTCTTCAGCATTCTATCATAAAATTACGTCAGAGCAAACGGAATAAAGAAAATACAGAGAAGTTGATTGAAACTGGATTCCAAGATTTCAGCGTAATCAACCTTAAGGGAACGTGGTTTGGCTTAAAAGAGGCAAACAAAATTAGAGTTATAATCTTAAAGAAATTCAGGTTTATACATGTTACATTTGTAAAAAAAACACTTATTTCGTTTTTCTGTGTTATTAGATTCTATTTCAGCTATCACACTGTAAAAATATTTCTTTAATTTTGCTACTGAAACAAATGCAAGCTTTTGAGAGTTGTTTTTATTAGTTAAAGCTTCACATTAAAAGAAGGAAAGTGGCACTCTTAAATGGAGTTTATTAGGTAGCAATGGATGGTATATGCTACATCATAATTGCTACTTTAAATTCTTGTTTGTAAAGGAAATTCAGTGTTACATGACATTTTAATTATAATTTCAAGAACCATTGAATCAAAAAAACGGAAATGTTCAAAACGAGTTTTTCTGCTCGACTATTATTGATAGTTAAATCATAGAAAAAGTATGCTTTAAAAAGAAAAAAAGACTTATTCACCGCTCCACATAAAACATATTCTTAGGTACTTTATAATGTTACAACAGCATTTTGGCCAAAATACAAAATTTAGTCACAAAATCTGTAAAGGAAAATATTACTGCAATTCTAAAGTGCTTTCACCGAAAACTTTGTAAATGTCTCGAAAGCCGCTATAATTAAGATGTTCCTTGTTTATTCCCTTTCAAAGACAACATTTTTATTTCAATAGTTTTTTCTTTCTGTTGCAAGTTATTTTGTTCATTCTGTGCAGCATGTTTGGCGCCTTCACAATGGACGTGATTGCCAGCTCCGCTTTCGGAACCAAAGTGGACTCCCACAACGATCCCCAGAACGAATTCGTTAGAAAGGCCAGAGAAGCGTTTTTGAAATTCACACCCTTCGTCATCATGTTCAGCGGTAAGCATCATCACGAAAAATGTAGTCACGTAATTATTTATCTGAATTGTGCTTAAGATTGAAAATTATTATTTAATAGTAGTTAAATTATGATGAAATAACATTCGTAAAAGCTCATAATTTTACACAGTTTAGTAATTGTAAGCTTTCGCAACCGAGAACCAAAACTTTCTTAATTATTTGATTGGTCAAGTATTTTTAAAACTCATTTTATATTTTATCAATTTTTCATGCATTACAACCAATGGTCGTTGGTAATTCATATTATAATAAAGAATATATTAATTAATTCCAGGAAAACAATGGGATTCCTCACCCTGATAAGATGAAAATGCTTTCTTTATATCTGCATTGTCTCCCATGATATATATTCAAACACAATTGTCAAAAAAGTGTTATTTTTATTAACTTTCATTATTCTCGTAACAGATGAACAAAATCGATATTTTTGTTAACTGCACAAGGTAACTAAGTTGTAATATTTACTAATAACTAATCTTCTCTTAATTCATTAATTTTATTTTTGAAATTCTCTACAATTATTGCCATTTATGCAGAACTGAGTTGACAGTATTAAAACATAGCATCTAATACAATACTCGAAATGTTTCAAAATCTATTCCGATTTGATAATTTAGAACCGAAAATATTTTTGAAAGAAACTAAAGACCACACACTGAGTTATTTCCTACAAGACTGGTTTATTTGCAAAACATTTAGCATTTTATAAGCTCTAAGCTTTTAATAAAGTTTTTTCCCGTTAGTTTTTACTTTATTGCATTCGCTATTTTCTTTTATTTTTATTGAGTTAAAGATAATTTTTAATTTGATGTTATGGTTCAAATTCCAAATATAGTTCGAATAATACATATTGATTTATGTTGAATCAATGTACATTAAGACCCCACTTAACGCTGTTTCGTTTAGCGCTGTTTTATTTGAATATTAAGATTCCCTGAAATTGTAAGCAGCCTTAGGCTTCCCGATATCCGAAGCAGTTTATCTGTGTTTCTTCTTTCCTGTGGTATTATACGAACGTATTTTTATCGTTTCAAATATTTGCTGACGTTTTTGTAAGTATAAACTTATCTAATATAACGATTGCTACAGTGACAAATATTATGATTTTTAGTTTTTATCATGAGTGATAATAAAAAAACATGAAAATAAAGCAACAAGAAAAAGCATTTCAGTAGAAAATAAAATGCAAGTGATTAAAAGATTAGATACTGATGAACGTCAATCTCAAATGGGTGCTGCATTGAATTTGGCAACTTCAACAATNAGGACCAATCTTAAGAATAAGGAAAAAATACTTTCATAGGCAACTGCAACTACGACAAGCTCAGCAACTAGAATTATCCGTTCTAGAAATAATACAATAGGGGGTATAGAAAAACGACTTTATATTTGGAGTGACGACAAAATTGAACACAATATGCCATTAAGCCAATCTACCTTCTTGATAAAAAGGCAGAAAATTTAAAATACAGAAGAGACTGAATGATCGGAAATGTTATCATACTGACTTAGAATTTTATTTATTTTTATATTTATAGTCGTTTATAATGTTTCTATATTTGTAAGAAATAAATTTTTGTTTTATTGTTATAAAAACACATAATTAATAAATTTAATGGTAAAATACTTGAACAATTTTCTACCCATCTTCTCATAACCCCTTTATTTACATGATGAGATAGCCTCGTTTAACGCTGTTTCATATTACGCTCTACTTTGATGGAACGTATACCCCACGTTAAGCAGGGTCTCACTGTATAACTCTTCCTACAGGTAAAACATCTTTTATTTGTAACTTATTTTTTGAAAATTATACAAACGCTGTTTGACAAACTAGTTCCCATAACACTCTGCAGAAGGCTGGGGTGTCTTTCTTCTAGTGGGAGGGGGTTCTTTTGTAGCTCCAAACCCCTTTTCTGCCTTATCCTTAATTTCATATAAGTGGTTCATTTTATTCTGAAGTAATCAAAATTGATATAGAACAGGAGCTCTAACATTGGAAAAATAGTACAATTTGCAAGTATTTAAGCTGTTTTAACTAAAAAAACATTTAGCAAAAAAATTCTTTCCTATTTCAGCTATCCTTCCACATTGGTTTTTGAAAATGATTCCTGAATCTATCAGTCCCTTCAAGTTTGACAACGATAATTTTTTCCGAAATGTTACTATGAGCATCATCAAGCAGAGAAGAAAGACTGGAAGAGTAAGTACATTTGACCCCCTGTAACTACACTCACAACAACACTTCCGAAAAGAATTCTACTGATAAATAATATATTATGCTGTCCTGTTTCAGAGGTACAACGACTTTTTGCAACTGTTAATGGACTCCTCTGATGAAGTAGCCCAAGCCGAGAATCAGGAAGAGGTCGAAGACGAAACAGACCGTTTTGGAAGCATCACGTTTAGCGAGACCTCTCCGTCTGCCAAGTACAAAAGTAGGCTTAATATTTATCACCTTTTTCTTGATTTTCATTAAATCATTCAAAAAAATGTACAAGGGATCCATTCAGTTTTGTTCCTTAAAATGACACAAAATTCAGAAGGAAAAAAGACTTTAACTTATTTGAATCTGATAATTTTTATTTATTTTGTAATGAACCAATAATGAAACAGTGCATTGAGCTTTTGCAATGTCACTCGACACCTTTCTTTGTGAAAAAGAAAGACAACGTTTCAGTCGAAAATCTATTGGTATATCTACATAAATTTCATGATGCGTACAAAACGTTTTACTATTATTATCGGCACAATGAAGACCGTTACAAATTTCTAAAACTGGTAGCGTTTTGCACTATTCCACAAAAGACCGATCCGTCTATTTCCATTCGGGATTACTGACATCAGCTAACGTCCAATTATTTTGGAAATGTTTATATGAAAAGAATATTGGAAAATGTATGTGAAATATATTGCCTCTAATATCATCCTCATGAGAGAATTCATTTGTTTCGAAATCCTTAAATTCCTCCCTTAAGTTCTTACAAAGATGATACTACCACAAACACACACAGTCTGCCTATTAAAAAAAATTAGTTAACTATATTTGATTTAGGGTAGTCATTTTAAGCGCTATATTTTCTTATTATAGGAAATGTGTGTAAATTAACAAATGTTTTGAATCTTTAAGCTTTTGATCGGTGTACCTTTTTTCTTGTAAGAAATGCTCCAATAGATGGTCTCTTTCTGATTGCCATAAAAGTATTCTAAGCACATTTGATACTCTTTTCAATTATGTGTATCCCACTCACATTGCGAGGCACACATCTGAGTTGAACCTTACTCTTGTGGTTTGTTTGTAAATGAAAATTTAAAGGTCATATATACTTGCCATAAAGCAATATATCTAAAATAATATTATTTCCCGTTATTAAATTTTTGCTGTATCATAGTAAAAACAATGAGTGCGGAACAATTGTTTCTCAACCAGTCATACAAACCTATTTTCACAACGATTTTTTTTTTTTTTTTTTTTTTTTTTTTTTTTTGTGCGTTTAACAACAGCAATGCGTTTGAAAGGAGATTCTTTGAAATTCTGAAAGCAATATGGTTATATTTTCACCTAGTGATCTTGAAATTCCCCCTGTAAGTAGTCACAGAATATGAAGCCAGCTCCATACCGTAGCAGTTCATCTTACAGGTTTTAAAAAATCAAATCTGATGATCAATCCCCGTCTTACGCGGTTATCACTCAGTCCCACCTATCGCGTAAGTTCAGGGCATTACTGTACTTGAAGCTGAATGACTACCCCCATAGGGAATAATTTTCGCCACAAACCCCTGAGGTATGTAAGACAACTGGGATTCAGCTATTACTGTCACCTACACCTTTGAAGTTTTCCTGCTTAGGACATCAACCAGTAGCCGAGTGATCATAAGAAACCGCCGTTTTTGTCTATTCAGTGTACATAATTTTTTCATTGTGTGACATCCGCTTTTCATGATGATAACGTGTGGTATCTTTCCAGAACTGTCTAATGTTGAATTGTTGGCCCAATGTGTCCTGTTTTTCATGGTGGGTTACGAAACTACAGCTGCCGTGCTGACTTTTGCCGCGCATTGCTTAGCAACCAATCCCGAATGGCAAGAGAAACTCATCGAAGAAGTGGACGAGGCGTTTGTAAAACACGTAAGAATNNAGTAAAATTAGTTTCTTGTTTTCAGATTTCAAATTGTATTAATGAACTATAGATATTAATAATATCCTTACCGTTAAAGTATAGTTATTCTAATTGTATTTAAATTTTAATTTTCGTATATAATGCGAGAAGAAATTTCAGTGTTTTTCCATGTTTGTGAAAATAGCTTAATATTAAACTTTCTCAAATGTAACTAGGAGATTCCATTGTGAAATGTTTCTAAGTTTATCTCTTGATTTGTAGAACTATAATTACTTCCTCAAGTAAGAACCACAGCTTATAAAATTGTAAATCGTGCCTTGATGTAAAACGCATCCTCAGTTTTAACACTGATTGCTACTTGTAATATAATCTAAAGAGACACATTTTGAAGAATATTAATACTATGTTCAGTCCATTGTTTATGATTTGTGTAAGTATTTTGAAAAATTTTAATTCTCAAGAAATAAGGGAAATACAATTCCATATAAGACATAAATCGGAATAAAAACAAAAGCAAAGCAAAATTTTATTTCACATTATGAATAGTTTACACAAAGACTTCTATAAGATATTATTTTAGCTATTCTTGATTTTATTACTTTCCTGTAATGTAAAAACAACAATATTAATTGTATTTATTGAAGAAATGTTATACTTTTCTTTGCTCACTTTTCTTTATTTCCCGTAGGGTGAGATGAGTTACGATGCTGTCCGAGACATGAAAGTTCTGGATGCTGTCGTTTCTGAGACATTGCGCATGCACCCACCTGCCGCATCGTAAGTAGCTATAAACTCGACTTTATTTCACTTAGCAGACTTTTGTTCATAAAACAAAAACAAAAATTTTTTTTTTACTCTAATACACCATTTGGAACGTAGCACAAAACCTCTAAAATAACCTTCATTTTATTTAAACTACTACTTTTACTGTGATGAGTTTTCAAACAAAAAAAATTAAAAGTTATATTGAAAAAAAACCAACAATATATATAAAAAAATTTTGAGGAAATTCCTACTTATGTCAACAAAGAAAAACTTTATTTTTAGCTACTTTTTATTAAATAATTACAATTAATTTAAATATATGTATATACATACATAGGACAAATCACAATATTAAGGGCGGGGTATTGCTTGATCGATTTTTTTACTGTAAAAACTAAATTAGTTTTAATTAATTAATTAATTAATTAATAGTTGAAGAAAACTGTATTAACATGAAGTTTCATCCACTACAAGTTTGAAAAAAAAAATGTATTTGAACTTGAGTGGATGAATAAGCAGTATTTTATGAACGCATTTATTTAACGCAAGTTTCAACAAAATACATAAATATATATAGGGAGTGTGAGAACTAATAGAAGGAATTGAAAAAAATATATCGCGGTAATTATTAGATACAAGGACAATAAAACCAAACGTGTGACAGCAGGAAGAAAATTCGTCAAGTTCTCGTCCGTCATTACGTTTGTATTCTGAATGCATTTCATTCGATAATATCGTTAATATTCGTATTAGCCCCGGCTGGGTGCCGTAGTTGGTTAGTCGCTGGTTGTCTGTACCCAAGGTTGCGGGTTCGACCCCGCCCCAAGTCGGTGGATTTTCCTGATACAGGAAATCGACAGCGGCCATGTCGTATGATTATACGGCATGAAAAAGGTTCCTTGAGTGTTCATTTGGCTTGGATGCTCTCGGCAAAATAAAATTTCTAAGTACAAATTTCGCATCGGCAGAGCTCAGGTGCATCTCTCTGGGGAAGAAACTGGGCATCAAAATTACTTGCGGTAATTGGTATCGCCTAAATGGTGCCGCACTAAAAAGTGATAATAGCTCCTAGTGAATGTACTAGGTCTGCAAAGGTAGAAATACCAATAGAGGCAGCCCCATTGCAGAAAAAAAATATTCGCATTAGCAACACCTCAGGAAGACAGTGATAATTCCGGCAACCGAGGAGTAGTACCACAAGAACAACCTCTCGATATTGATGGTTATAGTAGCGAAATTAATATATATTATTAATTTAACATATATAACCCTTGGTTCTATTTATAAAGGTTCTGTGTTAGATTCTGATACTGATTTATTACTTGAAGGTTTTTTTGTTATAAATATTACTTTATCATCTGCAAATTATATCATCAACTTCAGTTACCACTTCCAACAAAAACGTTGGAATTGTTACCAAAAAAATAAAAAATTCGCAGAAAAAGGTGTAATCGAATTTGATTTAAGCAGATCTTTACAAAGTAATATCCATAATAATTAGAAATATTTGAATAATGCTATTATTTAATATTCACATTTTAATCACTTGCAAACATGTTCAACAAAAATCATTTTGTTTAAATGTGTTTGTAACGGATTGAAATGTAAATATTAAATAACTGCACTTATTAAGTTAAAATAAAAAATTAAATGCTTTGTATTCCCTAATGCTCGCCGGCCTCTTGAAATTGCAGTGTCAGTGCAGTTTATAACCATTTTCTACTTTTTATATTCTAAAACTTTATGTGATTTTTATTGGAATTTCCTCTCAAATAGGTTTTCCTAGCTTTTATAAATCTTATACCACCAAGTGCATGAAATAATTCAGCTGATTCAGTTAAAAACACGAAGTTTAATGGATTTTGAAATAGAAACACACAGTTTGTTCCAGCATGCTTTAAACGCGGAGTATTTATTTCACTCCAAAATATTGAACAAAAAAAAATATTGCTGATGTTAAAAAATAGGGGAAAAATATCTTGATGCATGTAATATAAACTTAACGTTCACTATCTAAAACTTCATTGTAAATAAATTTAAATGCATTTCGATATTTAACAGCAGAAAACTAAACAATACTACACGTAGCAAAAGCTATAAGCTAGTTAATGCTTTTAGTTTCGTTTTCAATGNNTTGACGTTTGTTTGGATTTAAGCACTCTTGAAATCAATTATAAAAATTTGTAATTCAGATTCACTTACGAGAATTATTAAAAGATATCTAAATATATCATCATCATGTCAATTCTAATATATAATGTTCAGAGAAAGTGTAGAAAGTTTATTTTTTTAAAATATTTATTTTTATATTTCGTTTTAATTTCTTTAGACAATTGCAAACATGTATAACATTCACGAAATCAATATTATTCATTGTTACATATATACAGTTAGATATTGTTATAAAACTCTTGAATTTGTGTACTAGAGTCTATTATTTCATATTTTGCTCGTGTTCTATATGTAGATCCTTTTGATCATGTTCCATAAGTTGATTGCTTTTGAACGTTGATCAATTTGTACCGGATTCTTTGGTGGTGAAATTACAAAGGTTGTAAATCATCTTATACTATTTCTACTTACTAACTATGCTAGATAAATTTTTATTTGCACACCCTCACAAGCTGAATTTTTTTAAAAAAAAAAAACTATTTTGTTTTTTGATTACAGTGTATACACATGCGAAACAAATATTTTATCCAGTTCTTTTCAAAATGTTCGAAATTATTAGCGATTATTGTAGTATTGAGGAAAATAAAATGTAGTATAATTCCCGTAATCCAATTTATTAAATCGTTAGTTTGTCAGAATTAAAAAAATTACCTTGCAAAATGAGTCAAGATGCATGGCTAAGAGTACTCTGTATAATAAAAATAATACATCACGAGATGAAGCAAAATAGCAAATAACAACATATAATTCAAATGCATTACTTACATAGAGTAGATTAAGAGGAAAGCAAACCCGTAAAAATATGGTGTTTTTGTTTATTGATTGTGTGAATTATTTAAATACTTGTCTAGAAGCGACGTCCGCCTTAATGGATTCCGAATCATTGCATAAACACATAGGTTTGATTTTACCGAAACCAACCATTTGCAATGAATAACATTACCTTTCAGGGATAATAACTTTTTTCACCCACATTTAAACTAAGAAATATTTTTAAAATATTTCTACGAGAAAATATTTTTTGTTTTTCCAGATCCGGAAGGACTGCCGTCGAAGATTACGACCTCGGAAACACAGGAATCGTTATCAAGAAAGGAATGACGGTCATGATCCCGATTTACGCCATGCATTACGATCCTGATTTTTTCCAGGATCCGGAAACATTCAACCCTGAAAGGTACTAATTAGTTTTGTTATGAGGAAGAATTTTTAAACTTTAAAATAAAATGCAGGGTAAGTACAAATGATGGATCCGATTTTGAAATAAGCATATTAGTGACCATTTAAAATTTAGTTAATGATTAATGATATTTTTGATAAAAAAATATCATGATTTTAATTCTAAATCTCTTTTTTTAAAAAATGCAAACTGTACAATGGAACTCTATCAATAAGGAATCTGATGTATACCCTTACTTTAAAATTCATGCATAGTTACTTTTTAGCAAAACATTCGTTTTCAATTAAGTGCTCTGAGTTTTTATTAGTTGAGTTTATTTTTGTATGTGAATTGAATAATAGAGATTTTATTTTAATACAATATATTTGATATATTACTAAAATTACTTCAAATTTGTTTGTTGCATTTGTTGTTCTATATATAAGAAGCTTTTTTCATAAACATAAACCCTTTCTTATGGAATGATTAATCGTTATTTCCCCCAACGCTTAGGTTTATGGACGGATACGAGCCGAAGCACCCCCAGTACGCTTACCTTCCATTCGGTGCCGGCCCCAGGAACTGCTTGGGAATGCGCTTCGCTCTGCTCGAGATCAAGATGTGCTTGGCCAATCTCTTCAGACACTACAGGCTGAAGCCTCACTCCTCAACAAAAGTAAGATACATTTTGATTATTGTAAGAGGTTCTTTCCCAGTATGAAATCATATTGCGAAAAATATGTATCATTTCTAAGTAAAGTTAACCATATTGAATTTAACCATAATAGTACTTATTTCGGAGTTGTAATTTTACAAAATAAATTCGAAACTCGCAAACAGAAAAGATAATTTTTGGGGTAACGGAAAATATAAAGTTAGAGAAAATAAGTTAAATTGTTTTTCGAAAGAAGTTATTCTTTAATGTACCTGAACGTTTAAATCATCCTATTTGTCCATTTTTGTATTGCAATATTGATCTCATTTGGATTTTAGCCACCATTTTCACATCTTAAGCATTTTCATTTATTAGATTACAATTAAGTATATGTGAAATATGTATACATATTTATAAGAAAATATTTCTTTTACTACCTTTTTACTTTTTACAGAATCTTTGAGAACACTTTTAAGCAACAGATTTTAATTAAGTTAAATAAAAAATTAATTTTCATGCATTTTTTTTAAAAGAATGATTATAGTATTTAAAGTTTAATCTTCGCTTTT
>BMAV01010726.1:47983-58562 GCA_019973955.1 Trichonephila inaurata madagascariensis | reverse complement strand
TTTTTTTTTTTTTTTTGTGTGTGTGCATATTTAAGATTTTATTTTTTAACGGTAAATTAGTTTTAGCTTTTACATTCTCACATCGTTAAAAATAATAATTTATGTCGATAATATTTTAAAAATTGTGTTTTTTTATATATATTTATATATATAGTTACAAGTAATTGTAATCAATTCTTTTTAGTCATTCTAATTTTAAGCAATGGTCCTCTACAATTCGTCGTCTCTCACATTTAACTTTCAATACACAGTCAATTCAAACGATTAATTAATTATTAGCTACTTCAATTAATTCTGAAATTTAAAGGAGAGAACACCAGTTTGGGAACACATAACTTATTTAGGTGTACACCCAGTGTAACCAGCACAGCAAACATTATAAAGTAGATTTCTTTTATTGGAATTGTATAAAATTACAAAAGTTAAGTTATATTAAACATCTGTGTTGCAAAAAATTGAAAAAAATAGGAAAATTAAAATTAACATAATGAAGTCAGAACGACCTATCTGGCAATTCTGGCGAAACAAAACACTGCACATGCGTAGCGGCAGGTGTTAACCATCTGTCCCCACCATTATTCAGTTGAGCGTCGTTTGTATTCTGTGTAAGACTTGTTTTGCCAAGTGCTTATTTAGTGCGTTGGTTCTTAACTGAGAACAGGAAAATGAACGAACAAAACATCATTTTAAAGTTTTGTTTTAAGCTCGGCAGGACACCGAAAGTACTTGGCAAGACACTCGATCCCTGAGCTGGGCAATAGAATTTTTTTCACTCGCAATTCTTTGAATTCATCAGACTCCAGGGTGATGCTAATTCATCACCCCGTGCCCAATAAGGGTTGTCCCCGAAATCCTAATGCTTGCAAATTCCTGAAAGTTTACAAGGCCTTGCGGAACATTTCTCACGAAAGGGAAAAGGCTTCCAAGGCATTGCAGAGACCAACAGCTCAGTATAAGAGAGAAATGCGAACACAAAGCTTCGCGTTAGTAATAACCCAAACACCGTGGTGCACAAAAAAGGGGGGAGAGGGGTCCAGGATTGAAAATCCACCATTCTCGTATCACACTTCAATACGATGCCAAACGTATTTTTTTGATTTTGTCGATAGAGAGAACAAAAAAAAGTAAAAAATAAATTATTGAATTAATAATTAGCATTAATTAATAAAATAAATTGTTAATTACAAATACGTAATTAAATTTTACGTACTATATACATAGGATTATCATCAATTGAAAAAAATGCAAAGGCTATGGGAGGGAGGGGGGGGGGTTCTGGACCCGTGGATCGCCCTCACCTTGTGTGCGTCACTGCCAAAATATAGTGTTGCAATTTTTCGGGGGTGAAAACAGCCAATAACTCCAATTAATTCAATAATAACACATTTATTAATGAACTAGGACGAGCAAATGACTACACGAAAACAAATCGACGTATTTACACAAAGAAATATTAAAACAGGTTATTAATAGCAACGGAAAAACTCCTTCGTTGTAAACAAGCTTTACAGAGCTCCAGAAATGGCTCTCTAGAATAATTCTACTGCCAGGAATTGAGGCAGATAAAATCTCTCTATGCCGTGTGTGTCTGTCTGTTGTCGCAGACAACGCAAAATTATGAACTCGACTGACTCATCGTTTTTAACTACACCGTCCTTTATCCTCTTGAAAATTTCCAGAAGGGTTGATGCCAGTGACTTCTCGAAGGTTCTTTGGCAATATAATTGTTCACCAAATATGTCACCAAAGACGAATCTGGTAACCTTGTTCACATCTTTTTTTTCCTATGGTTTCCATAACCTTATTCAAGTTAATGCTGGGAGGAGTACTTCCCTGTAAAACTCTTTAACCGACAAGTAGAGTATTATTGCATCGGAACCACCATGCTTGTGGTGTGTTTCATTAGTTATGTATACTAAAACACCTTCATTTAAAAATGGATTCTGTAACAGCTGGAAATTGTGTGAGAGTGAATGTTTCATAAAAACCGTTTTAGTGAACCAAACTTTCTCACACATGATTCGTCTTGGAGCCTATTTAAAAGATAAGTTTATGACACTGTTTATCCTATGGTAGTTGATGGGCCCTATGAGGAATTGTCCTAGACTATTTTTGTATTTTGATTCTTTTATCTAAAACTATCCCGGTACCTACTCCTCGAGTTAATTGAGGTAGAGATCTCGCTGATTGTTTAAGCTCATAGGGAATTCCGAAAGCATTTGAGACTGTGGAACCATTAAATCAGACTCGAAACGAAATCAAACCTCTTTTATTAATACTTAAAGCCTGATTAACCCTTTTATTAATACTAAGCCTTTTATTAATAATAAAATAACTATTACTTATGAGACCAAATGCAACATCAGAACCTCAACCGCGAGGAACCTTCTGCGAACTTCTAATAACGACTGTAATTCAGGAATGAACGACTATAATTCTAGCAATACATAATCCTGGTTATATTGTCTATGTAAAATATATTTTCTAAATTTCACTGGCTATTTATGTTCTATTTAGTAGTGACGTTCGTTTGCGGAGTGAGGTTGTTCTATCTCAAAGTGCCAATCTGGCTGGAGGGGGAAAGCCTAAGTTAAAGAGGATAGATCTCGTGGATAGCCCATTGTCACAAGACAAGAGATACTTTCTTAAACTTCAATTATCTCGTTGTCGTCCTTTCCATTTGATTTCAAATAAAATTTGAGAAATCAATAGTCATCTTATTCCTCTAGTTCAGGGAATTCAAACACGCGATCTTCGGGCTACATGCGGTCCATAGGTTGCTGTCCACAGATACTTTTTTTNTTTTTTTAAAAAAAAATTAAATATCAAACTTTTAAAGATTTCCCATTTTGAAATTTATTTACGATTAATTGTTTTAAAAATTTACAACATATATTTACCAATTACCTATATTTTCTGATTTTATAAAAGCAGTGAATTACTATTTCGTCTTATCTAACGATACTGAAACTGTTGATGTAAACTTACAAATGGAATTAATTGCAATCCAATGTGTTTCTTTGCTGAAGCAAAAATGTATGGAAGTTGGAACTCCAGATTTTTAAACACACTTTTCTAGATAAATTTTCTAAAATGTTATCGTTTGTTACACGTACAATGGCTATGTCTGGAAACTCTTATTTATGCAAACTAATATTTAATTTAATGAGAAAGAACAAAAATTCAGAAAAATCAAGATTAACTATCAACATTTAACATTAAAAATTGCATTGGGTCGATATATTCAGAAACACTTCGACGATTTGCTTTGTGAAAAATTATAGTAAATACATTTTTAAAAGTATTATTACATAAAATGTATTTTTATTATATTTTTATTTTTGAACATTTTTATGAAAAAACACAAGATACTTAAGTTTAAGAAATAACATGAAATATAAAACGACTATGCATGTTTGGAAAACAATACATACTGTGTTTGAGTTTAATAAATACATAATACATAATATATAATCATTTTAAAAATTGTACTTTTTTAAGCATTGAAAATATATGGCCCGAAACTTAATGTAAAATAGATCTTGTGCCCCGTAATATCTGGTCAGTTTGACATGCCCGCTCAAGTGCATTAAAAATATATGAGTAATTAATGGGAGGTACATACAGGTGGTATCAAATTCATGGTACAAACTTTAAGGGTAGAAATGAGGCGTTGTGTAAATATCATTTATTGTACAGGAATGTATGGCGCAAGTGATGCGGCAAGACCCAAACAGGAGAAATAAAAGAAAAGAGAAATGGAGTTATTAGCTGGTTGCGCTGCCGGTTGGGGGAAATATATGTCTAGCCACCGTTCAACATGATGCATCTCAGTGGGAGAAAGCGACATTCGTAATTGTGCTAACGTCTACGATTGGAGATTTTACGCATGCCGAAAATGTAGACATGCATTACATGTACGGCGGTGCAAATGGTAACGGCAGAGATGCACTACAAATGTATCAAGCGCAGTTTCCAGATCAATGAATGCAGGATCACAGAATTTTTCAGCGGTGAAACACGTTCATTCCACTTCACCAGAAATAATGCTGTTCAACGAAGAACTGTACGGAAGAAATCACATTGAACGTTGCGGCTGATAGACCCGATTCAAGTACAAGAGCTCTTCTCGTCACGAAAGGGTGAGTCATCAGGACGTTTGTAGAGTGTTGAACGATAATCGCTTACACCTCTTCCATTTTCAGCCAGTACAAGCTTTGAATCCAACAGATTATCTTCTCCGATTGCCAGTGGATGGTACAGCAATGTGCGCTGCACCTGGACATCATAGCTCATGGGCTTAACAGTTATAAAAAGTTATTGTAAACATTACACTTGTCAAGGTGTGATATGGCCCCTCTTTGGTGACCATATCTTTGATTCTCAGCGTGAGCTAGAGGTGTGGGATTCTCAGAATAAACAGACATTTTAAATTATTAATATGACTTTATTAATATAACTTAAACGTCTAACAATTTAGATAAATTTATATAAAAGAGAATCTAGAATGAACGAACACACAAAAATAGTTAAACCGAATCGCATAACTTAGACCACTTTCTCTAAATAATTATATTATCCGCCTACTCTCACTTCTAATAATATTACAAGTTCTAATATCAAATAATCAGTCCTACCTTAATTCAAATTTAACTTCAATCTTTAAATGGAAACGTCTAGGCGCGTGTGCAATGGTATGCACCTTGTATTTATGGCTGGGTTTTTAAGTAACTTTACGATAGGCTGTCAATTCACGCTTGTATCTCCTCCAAACATAACATTCATCAAATTGCCATTCATTTTACTGAAACTTCTGTTCTTTTAAAAGCTATCTTATTTGCATTTCTTGTTCACATTTCGCTTCTTGGGTTTTGGTTGGAAAAGAGTTGCCATTAATCTTGGCCGTCAAAGAACCCAGAGGTTATGTTAAAGAAAAGACGCGTGAGCCCGTCACAAAGGACGCTTTCAATAAACACTGTGTCTTTCCTTTAGTCTCTTATTCTTTGTGTTTCTGCCTCACCGCGTCTCTGGCGCCCATACATTTCCATACAATAAATGATAGTTACAATGTCCTGTACCTCTTCTTAAAGTTTGTACCAGGAATTCGGGACCACCCTGTGTATTGTGGCGGTATTTGTTCTTTTTGTAGGTAGATGTCGCTACGACAGATGAAAAGGTTTTGCGTTTTTCTTTTTAGCCAAGGTCCCCAATGTGGAGGATAGAACCCACGACACCGGCGTATGTATCAGAAATTAACTTGACCACTAGACAAAAGTGATCACTAAAAAAAAGTAGTCAGACTCACTTGACGCAACAGTAACAACTCACACCCTCAACATAACAACAAACATCTCGTTTGTTTTACTATCCATCGACTCACTGATGGAGGAGTACTGTGGCGGTATCTAAAATAAGCCAATAACAGCCTCTGGACAGGAGTGATCACTTTTATCTCTTGTGGTATGTTGCGTGCTTACAAATCCATAAGTCGCGGGTTCTAATCCTCCGACAATATTTATAATCCAAAAAATATCGTTTTCTCCGAGAATTATGAAGAGTTAATTTTAAATATTCACGCGCTATCATAATAATTGCTTCAAACATGGATAACCAACTGATTATAAGTAAGCCATCGCTTATAAATATTATCGAATGCTAAATGAAGGCAATATAATATTCATAAATTGCTTATCATAATAAAAAATAACATTATTTATAATGTAAAAGGTCTTTAATCTTTTGTAACCTAAATAACAGCTAAAAAGGAAAGCGTGCTGATCTTACTGCCTATTCTAAGTAATAGAATGGTGATTTTTTTCGATAAATTTTTACCTAGAATACTGAATGTGAATCACTCATCCTTTTCTATCTTCAAATAATGGGTTGACCAAAAGCTCTTTTTCTTTTTAGAAAAATTCAAAGAATAATGTGAGCTTTTTGAAAACTTATCTGTTTTACCTGTTTAAGGATGGATAAAAAAAACAAATTAAAACATTTATTTCCTAACTGTTTATCTTGCTCTTTCGACGAATATCGTATCCGCTCCGGATATTGCTTCCAACCCAAAATAACTTTCTTCCTCCACCAAAAAAGCGAGTTCCGCGTCCACACGTTATTTGTAATCTTTGAGACATCACGTGATCAACAAAGGATGACTCAACTATCCGCAATGCACATATTGTGTATTTTCACTCTACAGTAGCAGGCTCGCAGGAATTTTTCAAGAGTAGGGGGAGGGGAGGAGTCCAGGATCGAATGTCCTCCATTCTTGTATCATGCTCCTTTTGATTTTGTCAATTTTCGGGAACAAAAAAAAGTAAGAAACAAAGAACTGTATAAATAATTAGCATTAATAAATAAAATTAATCATTAATAACAAATACTTAATTAAACTTTACGTACTATATACTTAGAATTATAATCAATCGGAAAGAAAGTGAAGAGCTTTAGGGGGTCCGGACCCCTAGGACCCCTCCCCCTCCCTTGTGTGCGCCTCTGTCATTCCATATAATTTAAAATAATAATAATAAAAAAAAACGCTATAGGAAAGCAATAGTGATGAAATTATTTTTGAGATTACAACTCAAGTTAATTTTTTCTCTCTTTTTGCATTCAAACAGGAACAATTTTTTAAAAAATTATTAGTAT
The DNA here is from genome assembly GCA_019973955.1 of Trichonephila inaurata madagascariensis. NCBI lineage: Eukaryota > Metazoa > Arthropoda > Arachnida > Araneae > Nephilidae > Trichonephila > Trichonephila inaurata. Next base: position 51,914 of record BMAV01010726.1, on the reverse strand, counting down.
CTATTATTAACTCAATCAAGAAATAAATTATTCTTCAAATAGTTGCCCAAATGTACCGTAAGAACCGGCGTGTAACGCGTAATTTTAACATAAACAGTAAGATCGAAATTTACGGAAGCGCGTTATACGCCAGGTATAAAAATGATAGTTTTTAAGGTATCCGACTACGTTCGGAACCGTGATTTTCACCTAGATTAGAAACTGTATATAAAACTGTTTTAAGAATAATATTACAATAAAAAAATTATTTAAGTACAACATTTTGACAAAAAATGAACATAGAATGATTCATTTTCAAAATATTCTCCTTTTGTGAAAAATGCTTCTATTATAATAATATTTCGCCTGTATATAGCTCAAACCTCTCTACAGAGGCTCAACTAGAATTTTTGAAATATACAGCTAAAAAATGGGTTTATCCATGTTTTACGACAACAGAGGGGAGAAATTTTAAGAAAAAAACGCCGATAATTATTTCAATGGGTTGTAACTCTGAAAATAATGTGAATTTTTCAAAAGTCCTAGTTCAGACTCTCTGGAGAAGTCTTTACTTTATATAAGCGAAATATTTTTATTTTAGAAGCATTTTTTATAAAAGGAGAACACTTTGAAAAAATATTATTCTAAGTTAATTTTTTGCCAAAGTATTGTATTTAAATAAATTTTTTTTTTGTGAAAATATCCTTAAAACAATTTTATACATGTATTCTAATCTAAGTGACTCTAAATATCATGAAAATTATACATTTTTGCGCTTTTTCAAAATCACGGTTCCGAACGTAGTCGGATACCTTAAAAATAAGAAAAAAAGATGAGCATAGAAAAAAAAATATTTGTCATCTACATACATTTTGAAATATTGTTTATTTAAGAGAAATGACATTTCTTGTGAACTTAAAGGGTGGTACTTCTAGAAGTATACTATATTTTCAAAAGCCTGGGCTAATGCCTCGAATAAACTACTTTAGAGCATAAGAACGTTGTACATGTACATTTCATAAGGTGACCATCCGTCCTCCTTTTATAGGTTCTGTCCTCCTACTTGTCCTCCTTTTCAATATTTTAAAACTGATCTGCTAATCTCTGTATTCAAAGACGAACCAAACATGTTTCCAAAATGTCGAAGAACGGTCTGAAACAAATATTACAGGAAATAACGGTTTTCAATGGTATTTTTTGACAACATCGCAAGTAAATTGCGCCGAAGTAGAAAATTATGTTGCATTTTTATGGCAAGAAATGTTTGATATTAAAATCGTTGATAGTTGTCTGTCTGAAGTAGAAAGAAGACTGAATGTATATTATATTCTAATAAATTAGAACAATAGAAAAATCAACATGCTGAAATTGATAAAAAAATGTGTGAAATTACTTAAGCCATTTCAAAAAGGAACACATTCCACATGAAAATGTAATTATTGTTGTTGAATTTACGTTGTGCTGCCCTGGAAATAATGCAGCAATTGAAAGAGTTTTTCCAGTTGGTAATGATTTTTGGACTAGTGAAAAGTCAAGATTGATGCTTACCGTAAAATTCAGTATGAAGGATATTTTTTGCTCCGAAATTTCTCCGATGTATTAGAAAATATGTTGACAAGAAAAATTTCATTCAGTGTAAAAATACTCGTTTAAGAAAATAATTAATAAAAGGAATATTGAATTAATAAAATGTTTCACATATTTATGTTGTAAATTGTTCTTAAATTTTCGTCCTCCTTTTCATTGTAAGAAAACTGGTCACCTTACATTTCAGGTTTCTTTGTTAAAAAGGGGGTACATGTTAGTCGGCGAATACACCTAACAATTAAGAAATGCAGCGTGAAAGTATAAGTGAGCTTTATACGCCGTTTTTCCGGTAAGTATATTTTTAAAATATTTTTAAAATTCATACTTTTATTATGAATAAATAAAAAGAGAGAGAGAAAAAAAGAGGAAAAAAATTAATGCATCGAGAAAAAATTTCTAAAAATTGCATTTTTAAAAAATTGCATTAATATGCGTAACAATTATTTATTACTTTTAAGAACAAAATTAAAGGAAAGGAGAAAAAATGCCCTGTTGAAATGGATAAATAATTTTAGACCTGAAATGATACTGTTACAAATCAAACTATCTGCATAGAAACATAAATTTACGGAATCTATATGTCGTAAACCATATCAAGAGCGAGAGATAAACTTTTATCAAACACAATACATGCGTTATTTCTTCATAAGAAATGATTCATCAATTGAATACCACCATAATTGGAAACAATTTTAAAATTTGAATTGAATTATATTCTTCCTTATTCCTTTACAACAGTTCGCAAGATAGCTCCAAAATGAATACGATTCAAAAATTGTGCGAATGTTAGAAACGTCAAAAAAAGAACAAACACGCGTGTCAAAACGACCTTGAAACGCCGTACTTGTGTGATGTTTGGGCTAGTCGATCATTTTCTCTGTTTGTTAAGCCGGAAAAAAAAGGTAAAGATAAAGATAAAAAAATAAAAAGAGATTAAGAGGGAGGGGAAGGAGAGGCTTCTGAAGAGAGGGAGGTGTATATGACGTAGGCTTAGGTTCAAAAATAAAATGCAGTTGAAGTTACTGGCCAGTCTAAGCATTGAAACGGAAGGCAATAGATCTCGGCTGCTTCGGTTCTAAAAGGGAGTAAAAATGTTTGTTGACATTTATTATGCGTGTGCCATTGTTTTAATAATGGCTCTCATATCCTTCATAAAATGGTAAGTGGAAATTAAATATCTGTTTTGACTTTTAAAAAAAAGAAAGAATTTTTTAATTTCGTTGATGTGAAGAGAATGAATTATTTTACAAGATATATCTACATTTAACAATTGAAACTTTTGCTTAAACGGGGGGTGAATCATTAAGCAGTTTATCATAGAAATAATTGAACTTTTTTGGATTTTTTTCCTACATAATTTCATCGACGTTATCCTCAGATTATTATTCCGTTTTCTCGCACACTTTTGTTACTTCATATTTTTCAAACATTCGCTTTACGTCACATAATGTAGAAAACTTGTCGCAATGTATTTCACTTTTGGGAATTATATTCAAAGCATGAATGTTTATGCATTTTCTACCTTGTACAATGATGCATGCTTTTATTTTGGAACGAAATTGTCATCAATGATTTGCTAAAAGGTTTTCTTAATTTCGCCCCTCGCCAAAAAAGTATTTTAACAGCAAGTTTTATTTTTCTTAAATGAAGCAGAAAAGTAAATATTGGTTTAAATACAGTTAAATACGTTTAACACGAAAACGCTTAAGAGAAAATATCGGTTAACACGAAATAATTGTCCCGAAAAACTACTATGTATTTTCGTGCAGCTTTTTCTGTGAAAATCGCTAAATACGAAAAGATTTCCCTTCTGGGAATGAGCAAATTAAGGAAAACGCCGACCAAACAGGCTAGATTTAAGAGGGGTGTGGAATAAAAGAGGGTCGTTTTTCAAATATTTCGTAAAAAAGAGGCTTATTTGGCTTTTAAATACCCTCGGAATAGTCTGTGATATGAGACAATTTCGTTTATCTTAGCTAATTACACCCTCCCAGTGGCGCACACAAGGGGGGGGGGGTCCTGGGTCCTGACCGCCCCCAAAGCCCTTGATATTTTTTCCGATTAATTATAATTCTAAGTATATAAAACTTAAAATTTAATTAAGTATTTGTTATTTATGATTAATTTTATGAATTAATGCTAATTATTTATTCAATAATTAGTTTTTTACTGTGATTTGTTCCCGAAAATCGACAAAATGAAAAGGAGCATGATACAAGAATGGTGAACTTTCGACCCCGAACTCCCCCCTTGAAAAATTCCTGTGTGCGCTACTGCACCCTCCATACCTACAAACGCCACACAAAAACATCTCGTTTCTTATAAGTTGGCTTTGGAATTCGGTGCACATCGTAGTGTGAGTAAA